>ML732240.1:0-140202 GCA_009176345.1 Aspergillus leporis | reverse complement strand
AAAAAAAAAAAAAAAAGGAATGAATATAGGAATCGGTCAGCATACCATATCCGTATCCCAGTCCGAGGCTAAACGATTGTGATGCAATTGGGCCAATGCGACAGCGGCGGTGGCAGCAGCAGGATGAGCTTCATCGATGCCCCGTGGGGTTGCGGGTGAGCTGGCATCCGCGACGTATATGTCTCGATCCGCCACATCTATGTATGTCAGCGTCCCTACCCCAATATTTTCCTTTTTCGATAATTAAAGCACTAACCATTGCGTCGTCGGGAATGAACCTGGTTTGGAGGGGAGATATGAGCTCGTTGATCCGGAGGTGTGGTGACCATCAGGATAAAGCTCTCTTCGGTGGCCGGGAGCTTCGGGATGTAGTGATTCGGATGGGCCCGACGAATATGCTCCTGCATGGAGCGATAGCGCTTCTCCTGTAAGGATGCATGGCAATGTTAAACATGAACATATAAAATTGTGAAATAGGCGGATTGTATATGAAGGAACTTTCATGAGCATAAAATGACATCCTTTTTGCATAACAAAGAGTCGTAGAGCTCGCGATGGTGGGCGTTGCTTGAAGTGGGGCACCGATCGATCGGCCGACACAAAGAAAGGCTGGGAATACTCACTCCGAGGCATCTTTTCCGACAATTAGAGCCGTCATTATTTTTCAGGGGACAGACGACTTCATTATTGGCGTCGGTGACAGAAAAAGAACTGGTCAGAGACGCTCGAGGCGGCATGGTCTGCATGAATCGGTCGTTGGCGGCGGGGTGAGTGGATGGAGGCGAACAATTCAGGTGCTAATGTACGAAGGGGAGATAAGTTCATGAAACGATCAAACGAGGTTCAATTCAAGCAGCAGAGCCCGACGAAGAATAACATGCTCCATCAAAGGATATATGTTAGAAAAAATGATCCGGGATGGTTAGAGAGGCATGCAATCTATGGAGGGGTGTGGAGGGGTTATCGAGATTGGGGAAAGAGTGATCAAAAAGGATGAATAAATTGAGGTCAAGAGGGAAGGGAAAGAGATACAGAAGATCTATAGGGTTGTGGGGATAGATGTATGAGTAATAGTGAAATTCTCCAGTGCTTCTGAAGAGGAAGAACTTAGTACCTGGAGTCGAGTACTAAGTCAAGTAAGTTGAAGTTAAAGGGAGAGGGGAAAAGGGAAGCTAAGGTAAGTAGTTATGGCAGTAGTGGCAGTCACTAACGTACGCCCGTCGAGGTAGTGGGTAACTCAATACTCAAGGGGAGCTAAGAGCTGAGAGGAGCTTCCCATCCATCCATACATACCTTATGTAGGTACTGTAACCAGTGATTTCCGGTACGGGAGTGGTAAGACGGGAAATTGTATTTTATATTGACCGGGTGGATTGGAAGGTTGACAACGTGCAGATGGAGTGACAAACAGGGAGAAAGGGTTTAGGAAAAGGGAAAACCAGGGGCAAAAAGAAACAGCAGATGAAGCAGAAAAAAGGGAAAAATACTTTCTTTTTCTTTATATTTCTTAAAAAAACATCACAGAAGAGGTATATCAGTGGCAGACTAAACGGTGTTCGCAAATATACCTAGGTATCTATCTACCTTACCTAGCTTCCTCTACAGTACATAAACGATAAACCGATGGTATTGCTTGTGTAATTCCAATCAATACCTACCTACTGGGTACTGATACCTCACTAACCATTAATGGATGGGGGCACTCAGCCCCCCGGGAACCCCCGACCGCGTGGCCTTACAACCGGTTATGCAGGAGGCAAATGGGTTGAAAGAACCCCGAGAAAGAACCATTGGAACGTTAACAAAGGAATGATCTCTCAAAAGTGAATCTAAATTTCAGTCACATTGTATGAGGTAAATAACATGAAAGGACAGGGAGGGGGCACAAAATTCAATAAAAAAAAATAGCTTGAAGACAGCATTTAAAGTAAATAATGCCAGATTGCACAACGAAGATTTGTGACATGGTAAATACCACCTCGTACCATGGAAGGCAACGAGATGTTACTACCGTAACTATCATCCATGACAGCCAGAGCACGATCTATCGTATGTTGTTTGGTACATTAAATGATGTGGTGGTGATGTTGGAACTTAGCATATTGTATCTAAGTCAGTAGTAGTTGTTGGTAGAGAGTTTAGTTACTACCGTAGCACCTGACGATAAGCATATCCCTTGACCGATATGATTATCCCTTGGGCTTATCGTGTGATACAGCAGAAGACGCCCTCTTAAACATTGGAACCTTCAACAATGGAGGGAAACGGTATTACTAGCAGAAAACTCCCTCCCCTCCCCCCAAAAAAAAGGATAATCGATCTCCGGGCTAACCGCACATAAGACATGGCTCATCGACAGTGTTTCCCATCTTCTTGTATCCTAGGTACACATATCTTGTTCCCACATCGGTATGATTGGCTCTGTGTAGATGCTATGCTATGGATGATTATTTCTGACATGCATCTGAGGGACAGCCTAGCAGGGAGTACGAACGGAGTATGTATAGTAGTAGGATACTTAGCAGCACTAATGAATGATCACTGACACTTCCACTAGTCACAAACTTAGTGTAAGAAGGCGTTACTTCGGGTGATATGACCATTACGGTAATTTGAAAATTTTTTGGGAGGGGAGGGGTGCATCCTGAGTCTAAGAACTCACCGAAGAAACCTTCCCAACCATTCAAATTCAGGTAAATGATGATCATCATTCCTAAGGGTTCAACTCTATACGAAGTAATATCCAGGACTTCCGGAGGTGTTTCGTATCAAAGGACTGTTTCCTTGGTACATATTTAGTGACTCCAGACACTGTCCACCTTCGTTTCACCCGTTGTCCCTAGGTACATTACTACATACATACATCGAACAAGGGAAATTTGCATGTGGGAAACATGGGAGCTACCGTGACCATACCATACACAGGACCGTATCCATGACCAGCATTTCGGGAAGGCCGGTGGGGAACCACTTTTCCCCTCTCTGGAGGGTCTGCGACAGACAAGCTGCAGGTAAGCATAAGGGGATTGATTTTGCCCAGTTGGCAATTCTGGAGAATGTGATTCAGTCATCTCGAGTCACGGGAATTTCTCGAATGGTCTACAGACTTTTTATTGATTAAAAGAAAAGCAAATTCAAAATGATGTTAAGAGATCGGATGATAGGGCCATATTAATAATAAAACCAACATTAATATATGCACTAGGATTGATTATCTTAGTTCATACGAACGAGACTAAAAATCCCACCATGTGCAACCTTACCCCTCCTGACCCCTCCCAACACACTCTCTCTCTCCAGCTCTCCCCAGCTCCGAGTTTTGAGCTTCCCATGCAACCCGGCCTAGAGCTCAAAGCTCGAGCTTTTCGAGTTTTCTGGTGCTCCGTTGGACTATCACCAATCAGGCATAAGTCGGTGGCGACATTCCAGCTTAGCAAATTAGCTGCGCCGCCACTCCAGTTCCTTATTCCCGTCTTGAGTGGGGCCGTTGAAACAGGCGTTCCTTCAAAAAACGAAAAGAAAAAAGAACAAAGGCACAATGTGGAAAAAAGAGAAAATCTTTGTTTGGTTTCACCTAGGCTTCGAGAACGTGGCACTTCGAGGGGTTACCTTGGCTGGGCTGAAGGGGGCGTTGATTTCTAACTATCTATGGGTTTGAAGTGGCACAAGAAAGAAGAAAACAGAGATCTCCGTAAATCTCCAAAAAGTTCTAATCAATCAGTACAATAATGTAAAGTTCTCCATAGCTCCTACAGCTAGTGGGCTCCTGAACGCACACTACTCTTCCACGCGGAATGGAGGGGTTGGTGCCCAATTTACTTAAGCGAAGAAGACGCCGTTTATTCCCGTCTGTGAGCTTGATCTCTGGAGAGACATGAAGACGACCCCTACATGGGAGACTTTCCTATTTGGCGCACTGGGACATGCGGTGACTTATGGCCGTCGATATGGAAGCCTGGTTTTATCCGGCACTTATCGCCCCGAAGGAAAACAACGGTGCGCGTCCTGAAGGACGGACGGGTGGATTCACTGTGGCATTGCTTCAAAAAAGCCATGCTCGATGTTCTATTATTGTGAGACGGGAGGCTATGTACTCCCGTATCTGAGGTGCCATCCAAAGGACTCCGTACCTTAATCGTTATCCTATGTATCTAACAAGGATTGTGATCGTTCTGGAAAATGTAAAGTTTTATACTATGCCCACATGGCTGACCGACTAAAAGGATTGGAAATTTTCTCGCCGAATAGGAGGTTGACATTATCACTCTCTCTGTCATGTGGATCTCACATCCATAATTAGCAGGCAACCATTACTCCTCATATTTCAACATTCAATTATGAGCATCTGAATATTATTCCACCAAAGAAAAAATTTTTTCGTAACAAACGATTCCTTTCGCTCCTTGCGGCTCGATCGATGCAACATAAATATCTTGCAGAATTATTCCTTGATTATCCTGCAGGTTTCTACCAGAAATAATAATAGTAATATTGCCTCATATCATGCAACATGCATGGCAAGCCAGAGCCCGGCGAGGACACCTGCATGGGGCACAGAGCTGTCTGCGTCTTTTTTTAGTTTCATTTGAATTTTAATTTCTTCTTTTTCTTGGGGGGTCATTTTGGGATTCGCAATGGGTCATGGGGGGCCACTGCAGTTAATTTCCATTTTCAGCCCATTGCAGTAAATGAAAGCATTATGATTGGTGGACCTTGAGGCATGGGTTGGAACATGGTAGCCAATAGGAAGAGAAGTCAAGCTCGGCCTAAGTTACCACTCCCCCAACCGAATTCCAGCCTTTATAATTATTTTTTGTGCTCGGCACTTGTTAGCCGGTTCTGGCTGGGTACTGTACTGCGGACTTTTACACAAGGGCGTCTTGGGATATGATTTTGACCTGAATGATATAGACGACGGAATGATGGTCACTTGTAAGAGAGTGCGGGTATGCAGGGTCTAGAAATATTATCTATCATCTATTGATAAAGCGTTTTATTGCGGCGTCCCGACTAATGAGCTACTGTATGTACATGATAAGACTAGATCGGAGCTCCACAGTAGCTATCACTTATCCTGCTTTCCTTCCCCCGATTCAGCTATGTATACTCTGTATTACTGGCAAGGGAGTTCATCATGAATCCCCTTTTAAGTATTCCTTTCCCTATGACATGGGATCCGGAGAACCCCCTAGGTTGAACATGGATCAAATCACACCGAGGAACAATAGGACAACACCAATCGGATAACCAATTACTTGACCGGATGTTCGCCAAGTTTCTCCAGGTTATCCCGTTTGAGTGGTTTTGCTATTCAGCCGGTCTGTCTAACCTAAATTCGAGTCTACTTGTGTGGGTGTCAATCTCTACCTATATGACGTCTTATGAGAATTTAGGAAAGCGACGAAACATGAGGCCTGAATACCAACGTTCTTGGCTTCGTGGTATTGTCCGGGAGATTGTGCCCCACAAAGGTTATTCGCCGGCAACTCACTCTAGGCACTGTAAGTGGCCTGAATTCATGTACTCGTCGCTGGAAATCGCACCGAACAGGTCACTTGAGTAGGGAGTAGGTGACTACGGCTTAGGCGATCCAATCGTCTATTTGAGACATTTTCAAATCGTCATGGGATAGGATTGTGAATTACTAGCTTCATGTCGGCAGAATCGGTACATCGCGACTTGCTATATTATTAGACAAGAGTGGCCTGTGCTTCACATTGGCTTTATATTTCTTTAGTGAAGTCCATCATATCCTCTAGTGAACATCTGAATGTTGGTGATCCATTTGCAGATATTCAGACAAGCTTCACCCGATATCTTAGCTCATTTCTGTGATGATCGGAGCTTTACTCTTTGAGGAGTGCCTATGAGACCACATCTCATTGTAAGCTATGGATTTGGATAGAGCCCATTCCAGATCTCCACCTTCCGCGTCATTATGGACGCTGTCGAGGTTAAGCGGACATGACGACGAATGACGGGCTTTGCTAGGTAGGTGGAGAAGGCGCCGGTGAGAGAAAGAAGTCAGGATCTTTTATCTTCCACACATCCTATAGAAGCAAACAAGCGTCGTTGCATCTACTACGACTATGTATATCGTACAACTATTTGCCACACGATGAAGTTCCCGTAAGACGCCCGATCACGGAAAGGCCTTATCTCTAATCGGCATCCTACAGCCCATTTTTAAGCCAATTGCTATCGCCGAGTTACCCGGGCTATTTCTGTCTCTGAAGCAACTAAGTTCTGACGGCATATAAATCGGTAATTCCACTACCCATGATCCGCATCCCCAATGCCAAGTCCGATGCCCCACGGGGGTCGATATGCGGGTCTCTTCGCTATCCGATGGGGCTTACCCCAGAGCCGATGCTGGTCGCCAAGTTCCGACACCAGCGTCATGGCCGTTGGATGAGAGATGTGGGTGTACTCGATGCATGATAGAAAAGGGACCCTTCTCGCTTCTCTAAGGAGACCCAACGTAACAACACTCCAACCCCTAAGCTTGCAATCTACACCCTGACCACCATCTTCATTCAACCAACTTCTGGACCCCAAAGTAACACTTTATCGATGGCCCGGCAACGAAGGAACTTCCATGTCGCCGTCATCGGCGGCGGTATTGCCGGTTTGACTCTCGCCATCGCCCTCCACCATCGCGGCATCCCGGTGACGATTTACGAACAAGCGGAAGCCTTCGGTGAAGTAGGCGCAGGTGTCTCTTTCAGTCCGAACGCAGTTGAGGCCATGAAGATCTGCCATGAGGGTATCTACGATGCTTTCGAGAAGGTCTGTACACGGAATTTATGGCCTTCAAAACAAAAGGTGTGGTTCGATTATCTCGACGGGTACAACAAAGGAACGTCGACGACGGCCGAGAACGCGAGCCGTCAGGATATCGCATTCACTATCTCCAATAGCCTAGGCCAGAATGGTGTCCATCGTGCCCACTTCCTTGATGAATTAATTAAGCTCATCCCTCATGATATCGCCCGATTCAATAAACGGCTCGAGGGCATCGTCGAGCGGGAAGCGGATGGGAAGCTTATTATGAAGTTTGCTGATGGAGCGGAAGATGAAGCGGATGTGATTATTGGTTGCGATGGTATCAAATCTCAGGTGCGACAGGTTATTGTGGGAGCTGATCACCCTTCTGCGAAGCCGTCGTATACCCATAAGTATGCGTATCGCGGGCTGGTCCCGATGGAGAAGGCGATAGAGGCAGTTGGGGAAGAATTAGCTTCAAATTCGTGCATGCATGTAAGTCTAAGACCTACCTAATTGATTTCGGTTTCCCTAACCACGACACTTTGCTAATGGTGTGACAGATGGGCCCCGGCGGTCATATGTTGACATTTCCAGTGAACCAGGGCAAAACGCTTAATATCGTCGCATTCCACACATCTCCCGATGAATGGGCGGAGTATCCCAGATTGACACGGCAAGGCACACGAGACGAGGCACTTCGAGACTTTGCCGGATATGGCCCAAATATCACTAACCTACTAAAGTTGACAAACGCGGATCTGAGTGTGGTATGTCCCCATTATCCCGACGAGCCAGTAACCCACATACTAACTCTATCTAGTGGGCCATCTTTGACCTCGGAGAATATCCGGTTCCTACCTTCTACAAAGGTCGAGTCGGAATATCCGGTGATGCCGCGCATGCCACATCACCCCATCACGGTGCCGGAGCTGGCTTCTGCATCGAAGATACCGCCGTTCTTGCTACCTTGCTAGAGGACGAGCGGGTAAGCACACACAAGGATTTAGAAGCTGTCCTCGCTGCGTATGACATTAGCCGACGGGAACGTTCTCAATGGCTGGTTCAGAGCAGCCGGTTTATTGGGGATAGCTACGAATGGCAAGCGAAAGGTGTGGGCAAGGATTTCAAGAAGATTGAAGAGGCGATCAATTATCGGAATGGGGTTATTACAAATGTGGATGTCGGCAAAATGTGTGAGGATGCGAGGAAGTGCTTAGGGAAAAGGTTGCCTGGCGTGACCAAGGCTTCGATATAGGGAAATGGTACTTGTAGCATTTTTGGTGCTGGCTTTGCGTAAGATGCCTGCTTATAGTGCATTTTCGGTCTACTGTTGAAGCGTTTGTGACGATTTCGTGTATAGCTTCTTGCATATACTTTCGATATCCATTGATATATATTCAGTCATGGTCAGGTATTCCCGTCGTAATTTCAATTTGCTTATTCAGAAGGAACAAGCGAAAACGTAAGGAAACCCAAAGATAGCATATATCCTCCCAAACTACTTCCGACAACTTGAAATCATTAAACCAGAACATTCCAACAAATTAAGTTTGTCCATCAACATCGCTAAGAAAGTTAGAAGGGCTTAACAGGATTTTTCAGTTAGACCAATAGTCCATTATGCAAAATTCCTGAGGCATGTCTTACAAGTGTACTCCATAACCCGAACATAAATCTAGCGACAAGTCAAGCCCTCCTTCGATGTAGTTGTGGAGGGAAGTATATGCGAAACAGGTAGCTCATCCTGAGTTACTTCTTCGGATACGCTCCCTGATAAGGTTTTCGGAGAGAACCAGCGCCAAATAGACAAAAATGGATTCAACAAGGCCTCGCTTGGGCTATAGGGCAGGAGAGCTGTGTCGTAGAAGAGCATAGTTGATAGTCTTTAACTCGGTTTCCGTAACGTAAACGCGATGAAACAGGCTAAATGAATATTTCGATAATTTCCTAAGACCGCTTGTTCTTATATCTTATATTGGCATACTTTCGATAAAGCTTTCCCGGTGTTTGTGTGATTCTGCAAGGGGTTAAAAGCAAGTGACAGTAGCAAACACTGCAAAGGATGCCTACAAGGCCTCGATGAATTTGATTGGACCCCCGCATCCAATTTCGAGATCCGCGATCGAACCTGTGGTTTGTTAGCGAATCAACTGCAGGGCTTGAAGATGCAAACCTTGGGGTTGGATTTGGCTTGTTTGGTTTGTTTGTCAGTCGGATAGCCGCTGTGGAGCATCGGAAGTGCTGTCCATAGTGCGGTTCCGATGGAGAGCTCTTTCTCGGCGGAGTCATTGGAACAGTGATCAAAGAGAAAGAGTTTGGAATATCTTGTCTCAATTTCAGCTAATCCTTGAAATAACTCAGTAATCAAGCAATGGTAATTACTATTAATTCTCCCACCTAAACCAATAGCTTATACGTTTGTCCATTCCAGCTACACTGTCCTTACTATTCAAGAACATTTTCAGATCCAACTCGAACAGCAGCGTGTAGAGCTTCATGATTTGTCTCATGTGCAATGAAGAAGAGATAAAGAAAGGTCCATCGGATTGGAGCTGCTCGGCGACCCGTAAGAATGTCTAAGTTAGTGTATATATAGCTTGTTGAGAAGAAAACGAAATTTTAGACCTTACCGGGCGTAGATATACAGTATACTAAACTTTACAGACCGAGTATTTCCCATCAGATGAAAACAGAGAAACAAAAGAAATTGCATACTTTAAGGTGCCCTACAAAAAGTCAGAAGTTGGATGACTGCTTTGTTTAGTATATATATTTCGAATCTGATGCATAAAAATCTCCTTCTGTAGCTTCACCAATCTACCTAGTACAACAACCAATTCACTATCCATTACTCTATCTGTTGACAATTAGAGCCCATACTTGATCGAGATGTTTTTGATATGAAAAGTGGTATTGCATCTTTGTTTATCCTGGTCTTCCTTTCCGCTGGCCCTGCAGCTGCTGTTGCAGTCGGTTCAGGGCTTCAGGCAACGCAGACCCAGCTCAGTATTAAGGCACCCACAACATAATACCCTCAAGGCCAAGTAACCCACCCTGGGGTGTAAGTCATTTTGAAACAGAAGATTGCTGATCGTATGACTGACAATCTAAGACATGTGAAAAGTATACAGTGGTGACTCATACGACCAAATGGTTGAGATATAACTTTGGGGTATGCAAGCTTCTAGCAAAGAACAAGGCAGGTAAATATCTGGAAAGAGCATGTGATAGATTCCAGGAGGTAAACGAAAGATATAAACCTTGTATCTTCCACTTTCTATACTAACTTAAAGTAGTGTGTGACGTGGGGTGGCGATTGTTGGGCCCAGCTGGATTCTTCTGATTCAGCAGATTGCTCTTACCCCCGACCTTATACCGTAGGCCCTGCAGCTGCTATTCCAGGGAATGATGGGAGTACAGGCCCTGTGTACTGCGGTGGCCATGACCATAACTCGGGTCGCAGAGTTGATGGAGTGCAGTGGATTGAGGGAGCAAGTTAATCCAAAACAAAAGACCATTAATATGACTGACAGTCCAAGAAATGTACTCCTTAAGGACCAACTTCCCGGGTCGTCGCTACTCATGCCCCATATCCTTACGGGGTATGCACAGCAAAAGATAGTTCGGGAATATCGCGGGTCAAATCCTGTGCTGCGGACCACAAGATAGAGACCTATATTCCTTCACTGTACCTTCCTCTTTTATACTAACTCTAGTAGTTTCTGATTGAAGGGGAGTTATGCTTTCAAATACGCGTCTTCCTGATGTTGGTCACTGCTCTCAGTTAAACTGGAACAGGTACAATAACATACGTGTGCCTTATTAATGTAAGGTTCTTTAATCAAATCATAGCAAAGCTTTAACTTGTTTTAAAACTGCCTGATTATATAAGCTTATTGTGATCACTCTAATAGAAATTGTTTAAAGAATCAGGACTCAGAAATGATAAAATCATAAATGTAATATCTAATACCTCTACTTAGCTATGGTATGGTTTACTCGTAGTCTGCTTGATTGAAAACTGATCAATATAGCCCGTTGTTGATAGTCTATTACTTATAATCTACTGTATTAAATCTGCCGATCAGGAGAATCAAGACGCGTTTGCCAATCGGAAGAAAAAGCGCAAGTAGAACATTATTGATTTTGTTTATATACTTTAATCCTAAAGTGTGGAACCTCAACCCCCAGGCAGAGAATTCTATTCCGGGACAAGTTCCAGGCAGTCGGAGCACTGGTGGGGCTGGTGCCTGAATGAATGGGTCGCGACAACCAATTGAGTCTCGGATCCGCGAACCACAAGGCAGCAGTCTTCATTGGCGGCCTGCTAGCTAAGGCCACTAGGGCATTGAGGCATCCCTAAATATTGAATAAATAACGGCTTTGTAGACTCTTCTCTCCCACTCTCAAACTTTGAATTGACAGCTTTGACAACTAGAGGAGCTTCCATTCCCCTCCTGCATCTTTATTGTCAATTCTTCTGTGCCTTAGCCGACCGTTCCATACCTTAACCCATCAAACTCTTCTCCTCAGCTCATCACAAACATCATTGCACACAGTTGCATGTTGTTGTAGTGTAGTTCGCTTCGATTGCGCCACAACTTTTAATCGCACTTCACTTTACACCATCTGTTTCTGATTTGCTGTGCATATCTAAAATCATGCCACCGAAGAAGAATCTATTCAAGGATGTGGTCGTCGTCCTCAGTGGGACCTTTCCTGGCTATAAGCAAGGCATGCTCTCCTCTCACCGCAGAACCTCTCAGGGTACTATAGCTAATACCTCTATTTGTGGTCACAGCGGACGTGAAAAAGCTCGTGGAAGCTCAGGGCGCAACATTCAGCGCTGCTGTAACGAATGACTGCACGCATCTACTGACTACTCAGCGCGAGATTGACAAAAAGAATTCTAAGTGTAAGCCTCTCCAACTCACCCTTTGTTCCACACTACTTCACTTGCTACCCAACGCGCACTTGCTTGTGTTACCTAGGCTCATCAAATTCATTCAGACAACCAAGCTTGCAAAGTTTACAACTGCAACATCGTCTCTATCAATTGGCTTCTTGAGTCGATAGACGCAAAGAAACCACTCCCTGAGAAGACTTATCTGCTCAGTTCATGCAATAACGATACAAAGACGGATAGTGAGGAGGATCAGGAAGAACCCGCCGTCAAGAAAGAGAAGAAGAAACGCACACTTGAAGAGGCGCTGGAAATTAGCGGGCATAGCTCCAGCAAAAAGGCAAAAGATGGACAGAAATTGAACTCCAAGACGTTGAATGTTCCCCTTGACGAGGGTTGTTATCTTGGAGGTACCTAACCCAAGGCTGTTTTACCCCATCTCACCAGGAACTAATACTTCTCGATGGCAGGCAGTTACGCAGTGTTCATTGATGCAGCAGGCCTGATCTGGGATGCCACTCTCAACCAGACTGTCTCTGCTAAGAATAGTAATAAGTTCTACCGCGTCCAACTATTGGTTGACAAAAGTGGGAACTTCAAAACCTGGACTCGCTGGGGCCGAGTGGGAGAGATTGGTCAGTTCGCCGTCCTCGGAGACGGCGATTTCAGTAGCGCACAGCGTGAGTTCCAGAAGAAGTTCAAAGACAAATCAGGTTTGTCATGGGACAATAAACTCGACCCTCCGAAGAAGGGCAAATATACTTTCATCGAGCGGAACTACGAAGAGGACTCTGATGAAGATGATGACAACGATGACGGAGTCACGAAGAAGACGAAGCAAGACAAGCCGAAAGTGGAAAGTGGACTGCCAGTACAGGTTCAGAACCTTATGTCGTTTATCTTCAATCAAAATCACTTCATGTCTGCTATGGCTTCCATGGATTACGACGCTCAGAAGCTCCCGTTAGGAAAGCTGAGCAAGCGAACTCTTCGGACTGGTTTCCTCATCTTGAAGGAACTTGCTGAGCTTATTGCGACACCTAATTTGGCGGCAACGAAATATGACACTTCCTACAACACAGCTGCGGAGGACCTCAGCAACCAATACTTTACCACGATCCCCCATTCTTTCGGACGTAACCGGCCCCCAGTGTTGAACTCCGATCAGCACATAAAGAAGGAGATCGAACTTCTCGAAGCCCTGACAGACATGGAGGTCGCAAACGGTATTATGAAAGAAGCGAAGGATGCTGACACCATTCACCAATTGGACCGCCAGTTCCAGAGCCTAGGAATGGAAGAAATGACTCCCTGTACGTTCCCCCTTCCCACACTCCTGATATATCGTCTCTTTACATTCATATCTATTTCCCACGTTGCTGACCATTAGCAGTGGAACACAACTCTATCGAGTTCACTGAGCTCGAGAATTATCTCTGCCATTCTCGGGGAGCGACACATCATCTACGCTACCAGGTGAGCTCGGCCAAATACTCCTACAAAAGTACAACGCTGATTGAGAATAGGTTATTGATATCTTTCGGATTGAACGTAAGGGTGAAGATGCTCGATTTGCCTCATCTGAATATGGACAGCTCGGCAACAGTAACCGTCGTCTGTTGTGGCATGGATCTCGCAGTACCAACTTCGGTGGTATCTTAAGTCAGGGTCTGCGAATCGCACCTCCTGAAGCGCCTGTCAGCGGATACATGTTTGGCAAAGGTGTTTACTTTGCGGACATGTCTAGTAAGTCTGCAAACTACTGTTGCTCGTCCATCAGCGGCGGCATGGGCCTGCTCCTACTGTGCGATGTGGAACTAGGAGACCCCTTGCTGGAGCTGGACTATAGCAACTACAATGCTGGTGAAGATGCCAAAAAGCAAGGCAAGCTTGCTACTCTTGGGCGGGGTAGCACTGTCCCAGCAGCTTGGAAAGATGCTGGTTGTGTGAACCGTAGGCTGCAAGGGGTCAAGATGCCTGATGTCTCCGCTTCTTCCAACCAGTCGAATCGACATTCGCTGTTATACAATGAGTACATCGTATATGATGTTGCTCAGATCCGTCAAAAGTATCTGTTCCATGTCAAGATGAATTAATTTCTGGAACTACCTTTCCATGTGTTTCTTTTATTTGGGGCTATCGTGCGCTCTAGCGGGGGTTTAGAAGCAATATTCTGGAGATATAATTCTATCAGCGAAAGCAGGCGTCCGGAGTGACCATGATTCGATAAAACCCGCTCCAATCAATTGTGTTGTTGATTCTCTTCAGCGTGGCAAGTCGTTTCAATATAGCGTTTATGTGTACCATAAAATAATGAGGTAATGATCTTATTGAATCGAATTTACGAGGGTTTATAACTTATCAGTTATGTAACTTGAAAGTTGAACCTAAAGTTCTTCCGGTAAAATATGCTTGCGATGTCGCGATTGTGCGAGGAGGTCACGCGAGCCAATGGACAAATCATCATGGATGATGGTGCCATTTCGGTTTGATCAAGACTTCTGCCACTACCTACCCTTCTCAACCATCTAAAGACCTGTGGCTGTGGCTATCGTTGCTCCGATTCATCAATACATGCATAAATTCCTTGGCAAATTCTATTGTCCTGACACTCAACGATAAGTGGCTACACAACTGGAAGGAAAAGACATCTGCACCGCATCTTATCTATACGCAACAATACTTGCATATGGCGTGCGAAACACCAGGACACAAAAGCTACTCCGTATATAACCATGGGTTCGCTGCCCAGAATGACAAGAATGCCCAGAGTAATGCTTGTTTGAGAGCTTAACTTCTCCGGCCCAAGCACAATGGCCACCGACAAAGTAATCACCCAGAAGCTAGTAGATGGCAACAGTGGGCGCTACTACACAGAACCTACTGCAAATCCCAAGGACAACTACCGAGTGGAAGCACAACCTTATGAAGAGGTTTCCGATCCTCATGCCAATAACCCCTTTGCCGATCCGGAGGTTGCGGAGCGATATGCTATGATATATGAGAAAGCACAGTATGAGTGCCGACATGTGTTTGATCCTACGCTTACCTGGACGTCAGAGGAGGAAAAGGTATTAGTGCGCAAGTTAGATTGGAGGGTCTGTCTGTGGGCTGTATGTTGCCTTTTGCTGTTCTATCGCTTCTATGGGTTGGAGCTGATTGGTTTGGGTAGTGTGTCATGTTCTTTGGTCTTCAAGTCGATCGAGGAAATCTTATTCAGGCTGTGGCGGATAATCTATTGGATGATCTCAACCTGACATCTAATGGTAAGTTGGCCATTTATAATCCGACTGCTCTGCTATTAACTGGAATCGTGCGCAGACTACAATACTGGAAATACAATCTTCTACATCTCTTTCCTCTTAGCTGAGTTGCCATCTCAGCTGGTATCCAAGAAGATGGGTCCCGATCGTTGGATCCCCTTGCAGATTACCTTGTGGTCTATAGTGGCCACCTCGCAAGCTGGTCTCATGGGGAGGACTTCATTCTTCGCGACAAGGGCACTTCTAGGAATTTTAGAGGTAATTGCTCCTTCTTGGTTCAATTCTACCAACTCAAACTTACAGAACTAAAGGGTGGGTTCATTCCGGATATTATTCTCTGGCTATCTTACTTCTACACAAGCAGAGAACTTCCCACTCGACTAAGGTATGAATTCTCGCTGCCTACTACTTACGTGCGCTAATGATGAACAGTATATTCTGGACCGCCTTGTCCGTGACAACCATTATCACCTCATTTTTGGCATTCGGTATTCTCCACATGCGCGGTGTATTAGGCTGGGCTGGATGGAGGTTTGTACATCGTCCAATGGGAAGATAATCAAAATGCTAATGATATATAGATGGCTATTCTTAATTGAAGGTCTGATAACTCTCCTCATTGGTCTTGCCTCATTCTTTCGAATGCCAGCCTCTGCAGTTGAAACAAAGAAGTGGTTCCGACCAAAAGGTTGGTTCACAGATCGCGAAGTACGCATCGTAGTGAATCGCGTTCTCCGAGACGATCCCTCAAAGGGCAAGCACCCACCCTTATATATATTGAAGTGCCTCAAACATGCATCTAACATCATCAAACAGGAGACATGCACAACCGCCAAGCTATCACCCCCCGTCGTCTCTGGAACGTGCTCCGCGACTATGACCTCTGGCCAATCTACATCCTGGGACTTATCGTCTACACCCCAATGGTACCAGTTACCTCCTACATAACTTTAACGGTCAAAGGCCTTGGCTTTAACACGGTACATCTACTTACTCCCTTCCACTTTCAAACATCAACTAACAAGAATAGTTCGTTACAAACCTCCTCACAATCCCCTCCAGCGTAGGCCACATCATCCTCCTACTAAGTTTAACCCGACTCAGCGAGTACCTCAACGAACGAGGTTTAACTGCCATGCTCCAATCTGTATGGACATTACCCTGCGTCACGGCTTTGCGGTTTTGGTCTGGAACCATGACCAACGCGTGGGGTACTTATGCTATTGTTGTGACTTTGCTGTCTTATCCTTATTGCCATGCGATTCTGGTGGGCTGGGCTTCGAAGAACTCGAATAACGTTGGTACTAGGACGGTTTCGGCTGCGATCTACAATAGTAAGTAGTTATTGTTCCCCCTTGCAGGATAAGTCTTTTGTGGCTGTTGGGTCTGGTTGCTAATTCATGATGTGAATGGACAGTGTGCGTGCAGCTAGGAAACATTATCGGGAATAATGTTTACCGGGCGGATGATAAGCCGAAGTATCGACGGGGAAATACGGTGCTTTTTGCGCTGAATATCCTGGCCATTGTGCTTTTCCTGGGGACAAAGTTCTATTATGTTTCTAGGAATCGGCACCGGGAGAGAATGTGGGCGAGTATGACTGAGCAGGTGAGTTTTATCTATTTTTTAAGTGATTGCTGGGAGGGTTGAGTTTGCTGACGAGGGTTATAGGAGCGACAACATTATTTGAATACTACGACAGATACTGGGAGTAAGAGATTAGATTTCCGCTTTGCGCATTGACGAAGACACTGTTGCTTGTTTAGTCTTCGTGTCCTACTTACCGGAGACTATAGAGATACACGATCAGGCTCATGGAAATATAGTAGTTACTTTTCCAGATGACTCAGCATAAGGTGCCAAGATTCTTTTCTTTTCTGTCCTACAGTAATGTCCTACTATTCAAGGTGGTGTTTTAAATGTAATAGAGGACTGTTAGGAACTCGCATAGTCAGCTGAGTATGCCTGCATCTAGGGCTAACTGGTCATATTGGATTCAACTATGCCAAACATACATGCAAGCAGCCTCATCCATGATACTAGATAACTCACTAATACTTGGTATCCCTGACAATACCTAAATCATGCCTGTCATAGCGACCGATATTGCATAGGTTTGCTCTTGGCAGGCTAGGTTCTCCAGACGATCAGCACGAGGACATTCAGCAACCTGGTACCGATAGAGCTTTTTTTTTTTCGACCGGGACCTGAAGATCGCTGGTATAGAGTTTATGCTTATCATGAAGTACCTGAATGGGATCTTCGTAGTGCGCTCTGAAACTTTGTGCTGGTTGTGGTGGGGTGAAGGCCTTTACCAATTAAAGAAGCCCCTGCGTTTGGATTTGCATCTTGCGTACATTTATAAAACCCTGCACTCATACAGCGGAATTCAGAATCCCTATTTCGACCGCAGATTGGAATTTTAGACAGCGGATGTGTTGGGGCTTGATTCTATCGCTGCATTTATAGTCATTTGTCTTGGATGAAACCGAGTAACCCTCGACATGATATGGTACGTATCAATGCTAGTAATTCCGCTACCAAGTCTCGTATCACGACGCATATATATTAATTGATATATTAACTCGGTGTATGTTTATATTAAAAAAAAAGACAAAGGATCAGATCATAACCACTTTACCTCATTGATCCCGCAACACATGGTCCAAGATAACCCTAAAATGAGGAGACCGACAGATTAGAATCCTGTTATGGGTAGCCCAATCGACCCAAATAACTGGTCGGCAAGTGCCGATAAACAACTTTAACTAGGAATTGACTCTTTGACTCCGTAGCTCGAAATCATGCAGAACCCACATCAAAGTTTTACCCCAAAGACTCGAGGCTAGGCCGGCTACTGGCTCAATATTCCCCCTCGTATCATCTACCCGACGAACGAAAAACAACCAAGATTCTCGCCACCAAAACCCCACACGCTAATTCATCATATCAACGATCAACACGCATATCAGCTTCGACCTGGTCTTGGCGAGTGTAACCCGAGACACAGCCAAGTCCTATCATCCGCCGATGACCGTCGGCGCCCCCTCAACTTGGCTTGTGTCTTCTTTGTCCCTGTCCAACTCTTATCTCTGCCAAGCGAAGCCATGGTCTTGGCTGGGACGCGGAACCCCCTCTCGATGCAACTCCAGGCGGAAATACGAATCAATGCGTGCTTCTTTCACCGGATGGCGTCGAGCGCTGCGGTGGGAAGTGAGGGCGGTGCGGGGGTTCAGAGAAAAGAAAAAGGGCAGTCGCGATTGCGATCAATAAACATGGGTATATAAATCGGCCTGGGGACCCTTGGGGAACTGTTTTAATCTTTCTGTAGGATCGGACATTCTTTTAGGTTTAGTCTTATTCTTATTCCAATTATGAGGTCGCTTTTGTTGGCTACGTTCGTTTCGCTGGCTCTGGCTGGGAGGAAGCCCCTTGTTTCGCCGGTGGGTCTTTAATTTAAACTTACTTCTCTTTTGGCTCTTTGATCTTTGATCTGTTTTGCCTTTCGTTAAAGTGGGGATTGTGTTGGCTGACGCGGTGCTTTATAGGAAGACTTCCCTGAGGATATTCAGGTGGAGGATCTACTTGAGGGTTCGCAGCAGTTGGAAGACTTTGCCTATGCTTACCCCGAGCGCAATCGGGTCTTCGGTGGTCAAGCCCACGAGGACACTGTCAACTATCTTTATAAGGAGTTGAAGAAGACCGGTTACTATGATGTCTACAAGCAGCCCCAGGTCCATCTCTGGAGTAATGCCGAGCAGACGCTTTCCGCGGGTGGTGAGTCCATCGAGGCGAAGACCATGACCTACAGCCCCAGCGTCGATGTATCCGCCGAGTTGGCCGTGGTCTCGAACCTGGGTTGCAAGGAATCTGATTACCCAGCCGACACAGCTGGGAAGGTCGCGCTCGTCAAGCGTGGAGAGTGCCCGTTCGGCGACAAGTCTGTTCTCGCTGCCAAAGCTAAAGCAGCTGCCACGATCGTCTATAACAATGTCGCCGGCTCGATGGCTGGTACCCTTGGTGCGGCGCACAGCGACAAGGGTCCATACTCGGCCATTGTCGGAATCAGCTTGGCCGATGGTCAGAAGCTGATCAGCCTTGCCGAGGCTGGGTCTGCGACTGTGGACCTGTGGGTCAACAGCCAGCAGGAGAATCGCACGACGTACAACGTTGTCGCGCAGACCAAGGGCGGCGACCCGAACAATGTTGTCGCCCTGGGCGGCCATACTGACTCCGTCGAGGCCGGTCCGGGTATCAATGATGATGGCTCGGGCGTCATTAGCAACCTTGTCATCGCCAAGGCGTTGACTCAATATTCGGTCAAGAATGCCGTGCGCTTCCTCTTCTGGACTGCCGAGGAGTTCGGTCTGCTGGGTAGCGACTACTACGTCTCCAATCTGAATGCCACCGAGCTCAACAAGATCAAGCTCTATTTGAACTTCGACATGATCGCCTCCCCGAACTACGGCCTCATGATCTACGACGGCGATGGTTCGGCCTTCAACCAGACCGGACCTACCGGTTCCGCTGAAATTGAGAAGTTATTCGAGGACTACTTCGACTCCGTCAATCTACCATATATCCCTACCCAATTCGACGGGCGCTCCGACTACGAGGCCTTTATCCTGAACGGTATCCCAGCCGGCGGACTCTTCACTGGTGCCGAGGGTATCAAATCCGAGGCAAACGCAAAGCTCTTCGGAGGCGAGGCAGGTGTCGCCTGGGATGCCAACTACCACGCCGCAGGAGACAACGTGACCAACCTCAATCCCGAAGCCTTCCTGATCAACTCCAAAGCCACGGCGTTCGCAGTCGCCACATACGCCAACAGCCTGGAGTCGATTCCCAAGCGCAACGCAACAACCCTCCACAGACGCACCCTCTCAGTGAAGCAATTCAAGAGAAGAGCACCCAAAACCCACGCCCATGTCCACGGTTCTGGATGCTGGCATTCTCAGGTCGAGGCATAAATCTCTTTTATTCTAGCCTTACTCCACAGCATAACTCCAAAACATAGCATAGTCAAAAACAAATTCACACAATATTTTTTTCTATCAGATTCAAATACCAGAACACACACCGGCTCCACATGTATGTATATACAACTAACCAAGTAACCACTCCCATCCATAACAAACCACCTGAAACCCCCAACCCCAACCCCAACCCTCCAGACTCCCCTTCATATCTATCAAAAAAGAGAGCAACCGGCTAGTCAAGCCCTCTCAGCTTTAGGCGGATACTCCTTCCCATCCCTCTCCACCTTGGGCGCACAAGTGCACCGCTCACTCTCCGGCACGGCATCCAGAACAGACGGAATATGCGCGCCGCAACCCCACCAGGAGGTTTTATCTATGTATCTTAATTAGGCGCCGAGTAATCAGTTAATAGACCATAAAGTGGAGAACATACGGCAGGTAGAACAAATAGCTTTCATGCACATTTTGGAGGAGATGTAGAGCAAATAACTGCCGAGAATAATATTTAGATATAGATGTGGTTTGATGATTTTAGTTTGCGTTGGGGGAGATAAAGAGATAAATGAAATGGAAAGATGGCGATTAAATAAGAACGGGGATCCACCTTTACCTTAGTCATGCGAAAGCTGGTTTTGGTCGCCGAATGGGGGGAGTTAGTTGAATTAAGAGGTCCCCGACTTCGAACTTTCGTCTGTGTTTGTCTCTTCAATCGTATCTCTGGGGAGGGGGAAGAGGTTGTACAGTAATATAGGCTGCTTTGTATTACTATGGTCATCAGAAGGGTTGCTACAAAATGGATGTTGTTGGTGCAACATGGTTATCGAATAACTTAGGAGATACTGGTAGTATATCTCCGGCCGAGAGAGCCGCGGGGAATCCGGGGAACTAAATATTTTGAAATTGTCGGCGTCTACGAGCTATAGTTTTTCAATTGTTTTTTTCTTTTCTTTTTTTTTTGCTTCCACATAATTCTCGATGTTGTATTCTTAGTGTAAGACTTGGGTCCTAGGTGGGTATCTTGATTTATTTACTTTGTAGATGCAGATTTTGTTATCATCATGAGGTTGTAACTTGGGCCATCAATTCATCGCAGAAAGAGAATACATAAGATTTATATTCGAAGAAACACTCAAAGCTTTCCCTTCGCTGGAGCACAGCACGCCACTGCCTCTGGATGCAATGTTGACTTATTAAATGATTGCGTGGACTGTGGCACGTCTAGAGCCGGGTTCTTGGTGAAGAAGCCATCGGGCTTCAGCATGACACTGATGCGTTCCATCGGCATAACGGGGAAGTCTTCGATTCGGGGGTTGTGAGTCAGACCGAATGCTACTTTGGTTAGCCTTGAACTTCTATGTAGAAATACGGTGGGATACTCACTGTGCCAGAGAACAATATCTTGATTTTCCACGGGGTCGTTCCGCTGCACCCATTTCTCCACACCTTGGCTTTCCTTGCTCTGGTTGGTGAATTCGCCCGCGGCGAAGAGCTCATCATCCTGGTACTTGGTTACCCAGATCGGCTTTGTGGCGAACGCCGCACGCTTGACGCCGTAGGACTTCGGGCTGGCAAGGAGCATTTGGCTTGGTGCGGTTTGCAGTTTGTATGCGACAGGTTTATAGGTGATGGGGTTGATCTGGGAGTCGTTGCGGATTTTGAACACGCGATGACGTTCGACACTAGTATTGGCTGTTCCACTTTTCTGCACAACTGTTTGCTCGGTCGTATATCCAACATTGTAAGGGTTGGTTTCGTCTTCGGGCATTGAGACACTGTCTTCGTAATACACCGTGTTTTCAAATCCGTCCAGAGCGGGGTCCATGCGGAATGAGAACATGTGTTGGTGGTAAGGTGCCATCACGCCAGGACCCACGTTCGTGCCCCAGGGCACGGTTGCACCGAATTCCTGGTTGTTGAATGGAACGGTAGAGAGGATGCCGGTGGCTCGTACCTCTAGCTCGATGTTGGCCGCTTGGTCGAAAATGAAAGCGAAGATATATTCATAGTTGGCCACAGTGCAAATCATTTGCACTACCAGCTGACGGTTGCGGACGACAGTAGCGGCCCCACTCCGGTAGTTAGTATGTTTGTGCTGAAGCCCGTTATCCTGTTCGTGAAGACAGATAACGTTCGGTAGATGAACAGGGTTGCCCTTAGAGTCGGAGCGGTAACCATCGAAGTACTTGATGTGGCCTAGACAATCACATCCCAAGGATAATTGATTTGCTGTGATACCGAAGCCGACATCTCCAACATCAAACGCTTGCTTACGGTGGTAGGGTGCACGCGGGTCACCATATGGAACTGTCATCTCCGACACGGATAGTCGGTAAAACACATTGCGTCCACCGTAGGTGAGGTTGTAGATCACCAAGCCCTCACGACTATTGAAGCCCACACGGAACCTCCATTTCTGCCATGATACTACATTGCCTTGGACGTTGTATGATGGCCCATGGGGTTGCTGGACAATATACGGCTTTAGGTCAGTTCGCAATGGCTCCTGCAAGAGATCGTGTGCATATTGGACAGTCTCAACTGGCTTCCATGGCTGAGTCTCTGTGATCTGTACATCGGCTCCACTGGGAAGATAATCCATACGAACAAGCTCTCGTGTGAGAGCATTGAATACTGGGGAGAATTTGCAAGGGGTAGAGTAGTGGTTGTTCTGAGGGTGGTCGGTGGCGACGATATACATGTAACACTGGAAGAGACGGCGAGTCTCCTTGGGGTCATCTGTTCCATAGATCCAGGGATCATTGCAAACCGTCACACCTGGGGGCAATTGCAGCTTAGCTACCTCCGCCTGGACAGCGGGATGGCTCAGACACAGCTGCTCAATTTCGATGAGCTCGTCTGCATCGACGGAGGCCTGAGGCGGTCAGCTTGATGATCGTAGCTAGTTGTCATGCGGTAGTATGGAAAATACCTGGACCTCCTTGGGTAATTCCTTGGCGGAGATGATTGATTTTGTGCCCGCATTCAGCAATGCCTTGTAGAACGCACCGCTGTCTAGTCTATGGAAAAGAACCTGTAGTAACCGGGTCGGTCGAGGAGGAAGTGGCTTTCCTAGCCTTTCGGCTTCGATGAAAGGTACCACCTCCTTTTTGATGGGCTCCTGGACATCAATCTTTTTGTATCGCAGAGATACTCCGGGGAATGCAGCCTGGAGGATGGTTGTGGCTAACCGGATTTCCCCGGGTGTGATGGGGTCAAAGGGGTGAGGAATTGACTCTGACATGTTGTTCTTCGGTGGGGGAATGCGATTAACTGTAAAAAAGATCAAGGCATTTTTCGATTGCCGACACAACTGATATGATAGCCCGGATGGAGTCCAGTTTATGTAGCCAGGTATTTGACACCCCAGGTATCCCTCGCTGGGTCCTGATAATCCTTCGAGTTCCACTTTCTTTGTTGGGAATTGATAAACGCCCCCAGGTGTACATCGGCTCATGCTGATTGGCCAGTCAGCCGACTCGGCGTATCTCCTTCCGCAAGGGGCTTAGTGATGGATGACTTGTTATCGCGGCGTTCGTGGGTCTTCCGTCCATAACTCAGATATGAATGGATCAGAACCTATTGTGCCAATTTGGAGGATAAGGTAAGGTTGCCAGGCGGATGGCCCGTATCGAAGTCGCCCTAACCATTCTAAGAATCATCATTTTCTTCCAACACACTTGATGTACCGCACTCCTACATAACGCTTGCTATGACAGGTTAGAATTGCCGTTTCTCGGTAGGAATGTTCGACTGCCCGGCGCGACTTTTGCCTATTTAGGAAAGCTTATCAACCCTAATGGATCGGTAAGGACGCTGCTCAATAATGCGGAAGATGCTGGATGAACAGTTGCTGGCTTTTATGCCGAGGCAGCTTCGTGAGCACTTAGTAGCGTTGCAGAAAATGCGATTCAAGCCATTGCAGTTACAGCGATTAATTGCATTTGCTCATTTCCGGCGTCTAGTATGGATATTATGTAGTATCCATTCAACACTGAGATGTACCTCGAGGAAAGAAAACAAACAGCAGCATTCATGCATCTAGCTTGAGTAAAGCCGTCAACGCCTTGTCCTTGCAATTCCAGAGCTACATAGCCAACGCATCATGGCGAGCCGCATTGGTATAGCATATTACTGGACTTACTCTGGCCGTAGTGAGCCTAGCCGCCAAAAATGTGCTTGATGCGGAAAAGGCAGAGAGAAAGACTAAGATATAGTGGATCGATATGTATACCTACCCAGGGGTAGGCGGTGGTAGTTGGCTTGTTCTGGACTCTGATCTGGCAAGCCTCCTGGGTTTAAGTTGCTTCAACGCCAGGTAGCCAGATGTAAAATTAGACAAAAGGTATTCTGAGTAGGTGTCCAACATTCGCTTCCGTCTTGAATGACGGAGTTCCGTAGGTAAGTCCAGCTGACATGGACCATTCATAGGCTACCCCAGAGCCCCAAGGAAATGCGCCGGTCCCTCCGTACAATAGCACGGGGCCAGATATCTCGAACGGGATATTGTATTCAGTACCATCGACAGTGCTCCAGGCGCGCATGGTGCTTACCTCAGGTACTTACTTGAAGCCAAACTCGACCAAAGTGATATTCAGTGGACCGTCAATTGAGTGTGCAGTTGCAGTAGATTCATTGAGAAGCCGTTCAAATTGCCGGTAGTATGTTGATTCCGTCAAGTCCAGGACAGAACCACGGTAGTATCCAGCACTCAGTAGCCTGGCGTGGGAATGATTAAATAGTCATGACAGATTGCGAATCTATCTCACAGGCGAGAGCACTTTGGACTCTACGACACAATGTCTAGCTGGGCAATGGCTAAACCGCATCCTGACAAAAGTGACAGATATCTAAGGCTAACTTTCGCTAATATCTCAAGCGGAAATATCAATAATACAGTATAGAATCTAAGCCTTGATATTTTCAAGGTCCGCTGCATGACTGCGCTCCCACGGATAATCCGTTTCAACAGACCGAATAAGGTCCTCATGAGCCGAGCTGCGCGGTTTGATGGTCACCTCATACGGCATAGGATGACTGATCACTCCAGGTTGAAATTCCACCCGGGGCTCAATCTTTTTTCCATTTCCAATCTCCTTACTGATATTGAAAACAGCCAAGCATTGCGCAACGTTGAGATAGATGGCAGCATCTGCCAGAACGCGGCCTGGGCAAATTCGTCGACCGAATCCAAACGCAAGCCTATGGGTATCAGGCTCAGGGTTTTCACCTAGGAAACGCTCAGGCTTGAATGCCATCGGATCGTGAAAAACCTCGGGATCGTGTGTAAAGCCCCTGGCGTTGTGGTCTAGGTTAGATAGAATATAGAAAGAATGGCCAACGGATCAACAAACCAGATGTTGGCAATGATAATCGAGCCCTTTGGAATAAGGTAGCCTTGGCATGTATCATCATGGGTAGACACGTGCGTGAGATTACTTGGTACGACGGGGTGCCAACGAAGGAGCTCTTTCACCATAGCATTGATATATGGTAGGTTATCGCGGTCAGCGAAAGTTGGAAGACGGCTTCGTATCACGCGGTCGATTTCTTCTTGGGCCTTTTTCTGGACCTCGGGGTTGAGTGACATTGCGAGAAAAAAGCACGACATGGTAGACACCGTCTGGGCCCAAGTTAGTTTAGGCTCGGAGATGTGGTGTATACGAATCATTGCCCTCACCGTGTCCGCTCCGCCTGCATACATTGATGCGGCAGACCACTTGATTACGAACTCCCTCTCAGAGCCTGGTTCAGCATCCTCAGCCTCGAGAAGTTTAGATAGATATGATGGCTGGAAGCTGCCCTGGGCCATTTGCTGTTTCACCAGATTATATGGTTTTCCTCCGAAAGCTGTAAAAGCCTCTTTTGATCTTTGTCCTATGCGCTTGAAATCAGCTCCTGGAAACCAAGCAGGTATGAACCTCACTAATGTAGCCGTCAGTTGTGCTTTATCGCGAGAACGACATTGCAGGGGTTCCTACAGATCGGGATGACATCCACCAACCAAGTTCCGTAGCTACCAACTAGCGAGAAGTAAGACATGGATACATCTGCCAGGTCGACCAAAGGATCCTGCCTATGTGGCTCAATGTTGTAGCCATAGGCAATTTTGAGAATAACGGCGCCGGCTTCTCTAAAGGTCAAGTTACCTCAGCTTACGGGTTGCGAAAGGCGCAGCTTTCTCCGACTTACTTCCGAATATGGTGTGTCAGATCCTCTGGGTTCTCAAGCACCCGCAGCAGAAAGCGACGAGCCTCAGCATTTTGAAGTTCATTAAAGCGAGATACGGCAACTTTCGACCCGATTTCCTTGTTCATGGCTCTACGAATTGCTTTAGAGCGATCGGATTGGCGAATCATTCCCAGAATCCCTCCACATCCAGCCCTGCGTTTGCTTTAGGATAGATCGTGACTAATTATAAAGGTATTAGTCGAACTCACATCTCTGCCGCGAAAAACATTTGAGGTCTATCTGAGTGCCACTTTGAGCGCTGCTCGAAAAGTTCGACCGCTAGTTGAGAGTCATTTAGAATAATGAATGTTTGGCCTAACACGTTCAAGGAACTGATGGGCCCTATGTTGAATCAGAGCGTTAGAAGACTGGTACCCAGATTATGGTCACAGAGTCAGCATGGATAAATACCGTAGAGGCTCTTGTGCTTAGTCCAATGCTCCCAATCTCGTTCTCCATTTTGGGGCAGATCCTTCAAGTTGCCGATAAACGGTCTCGGCCTTGGGCCGGGTGGGAGAGGCGCGGGGAGCTTCCTGGGAGCAAGGTATTTGGTTACCATATATCCAGCAAGCAGTCCAACTGAAATGCTGGCCAGATAAGGAAACAGCATAGTTGCAGTTTGTGGTGTTCGTTGAAGAATTATTAGATATGAATCAAACACATACGGAATCGAATCGATTATGCGTCTGTGCAATAAGCAGAGCTGAGAAAAAGCTCACAGCGTCGCTTAATGAAATATAAATACGGAAGAAAATGTGGCAAAGTGAGGGGTAGTGCATATGCCTCAAAGAAGTCATTACTGGAGTCTCTACATGCAGTTACCCCTGTCGTATAATGCATAATGCTTTCGACAATATATCATCAAGATGATGATTGGCTTATTGATAGTCTCACAAGATACTCCTCGCAGATCGGCGCCACCAGAGTACAAGCGCCTGTGAATCCTGAGCTAATCGAGACATATTTAAGTCATGTCGGTATGGATCGTCATATAAGCAGTATAGACTTTGCACTGGCTCAGGGTTCGGGATGATCGGAACTGTCGATTGAGATGGTTAGTTGTTCGGCATTAGTATGACGACTCCTCCCATGGTATGATTTGTTAATTGTGGTAATAGCAAAAGCCAAGCATCTGCGTTCAATCTGCCTTCCGGTTGGCGCTCAAACTGTTCAGCTGAGTGACTCAAGGTGCAGCTGAAGTGCCTTTTTACCTGCAAGTGGGAATGTATTCCTGGCTATTGATATAGGTAGGTCACGGCCTAATGACCCTAGCGTAGTCTATATGCATGATAGAAGCTGACATGCACAAATATCATAAGCCCATTAAGAAGAAATCGACAAGCATATTTGGAAATATCAACGATACCAGTTTCAAACAAGTTATAATATAGTCTTACTCATTTATTTTTGAAACGGTAAAATTTGCGCTATCTCCTCCTGTTAGGTGCCATACTGCGATAATCCCTTGACATCGACATCGCAACCCTCCTAATTCGTGCTTAGCTATACAACACCCAGCGGCACTTTTCGGCTGCTGGCCCACCATGCTTCAGTCACTGCCTGCACTGCCTCATACAGCTCATTTCCCCCGTGCTAAGTAAGCCTGAACATAAAAACGACAGAACATATATACAAGAGGTATAAGATATATGGTAGTGACTATGAGAGGAAAAGCCTTGCCGCTGTCTAATAGATATCGCTGTGTAATGTGACCTGTTATATCTTGCGTCTCGATTCCGCTTGTAGCCCTTTCAATGTAAGGGGTCCTTATTGAACGCTGGCCATCTTCAGTATGCGAATCAGTGCCTCCTGTTGTGCTGTTTCCGGGCATATGAGGGGCGTACAGAGGAACATCGTGTGCAATAAACAGATAGATATAGCCGAGGACAAGACCTAATAGGAATTGAGCAATCTGTATCGCCGTCAAAGCTTGCTTGATACGGATAGAAACTGGGATAGCGGCTGTCGCCACAGCGGAATAGGTATACTAAAACCACAAAGCCTGTCAGCGAATAATGATGGGAAGAGACTTCTAAGGGCGTTTTATACCATCAGGGTATGAACGGTGGACCGGGCTTTAACTGCAAATCATTTAAGATTTTAGACCAAGCAAAGCTTCGTGTACTCAAAGATCTTTCCCACCCTTCTTCCATCTATTCCAAGCCATTCTATAGAGCCTAACATAGCAATACTATCAAAAAGTCTTACTAGCGAACTGTTTTCCTGCGGAAACTTTGGAGCTTTCTCTTTCCGGAAGAGGGCTAGATCAGGGCCGCTTTTTGCTCACTGATTGATCCGGGAGCGAGGGGCAGGGTGGAAGTGTATAAGTGAAATGTTTTGCTGCGAGTTGGGTCCTGTTACCCGATTCGGGTGCCGCCGCTTTTGTGAGGGCAGCACCCTGACTGCTCAGTGTGCGCTCCGGGGCGCTGAAAACGGCCCCCATTGCACCGCCCGTCTGCCGCCTGCGACCCTCTGCCGCCAATGGCAGCTATATTACCTGGAGCAGTAAGGTCCCAGCATCATTTTCACCACCCCTCACCACCCCTCACCACTTTTGCTGGCTGGCTGGCCACCTGATATTGTCAATACTCTGTATAAACCTGACATCTTCCCCTTGAACAACGACGTACTTTCTTACATAGTTATAATTGTTTAATTGATGGCTGCAAACTTCCCTTTAATGAAGCACCAAAATGCCTCTGCATGAAAGGACAAAATCTTATTTCTCCAATATACAGCCTTTACAAATAGAGGTCCTTCATTAATTTTATAGTTTTGCTTTGGACTAAACTGAATACATTATCCCTGTAGACTTGAAGTGGAGGTCACGTGCCTTCACAAGGGTTTGCTGCGCCGGGCCATAGGCTAGTTCATAGCGGCCGCTTAAATGATAGCGTGGCTTTTCTATAGCTCATACGGACGCTGGGGTTCATTCTGGCTCGACTCGCTCTAGCAGTAGTGCGGAGAAGGAAAGAAAATTATATCAGATATCTTACATAGCCTAGCAATAGACTCCGTAGTCAGTTGCTACCTGAGGATCTGTAGCCCTAAGCCCTGGATATTAATCACGTGCAAATTCTCAGACCCACAAACCCGAAAATGGCCCAACCAGGAAAACACCACTTCACTCCACCTTTCTCACTCCACCTCGTCGATCACCCTCGGTTCGTGTTCCCGACTGTCCACCACCTAATTGGATGGTTTTCGATAATTAGTGACACGAGCACCCAATCAGTCATGGAGATCGACCAGGAGGGCCCCTCGTGTCGTCGCGGCCATTCCGGCACCATAATCGCCGAACCAGCAGCTGATATAGAACGCTTTAATGTACCATCTCCTGAGCGTATCCGCCTTATCGAACAACTCGGAGAGGTGTTAGGCCAGAAGTTGGTACCACCCGCGTTCTGGGCTGCTTTGCAAGTCTGCCAGCTCAGTTGTATTGAATCTATGGTCCAGGTAGCTCGTGAAAATCCGTTCTTTGTATCTTTTTTTGCGGATCACTGTAATTTTATTCCCCTGTTATGGAAACAAGCCACAACCCAAGCCACTGCTAGTTCCGCTACGAGTTCCACCACAGATGAGTGGCCGTCACCAGCAAAGATAGCTCGCAGGGGCCGTGCTAAAAATCCCAAGTACAAGGCAAGAGAGAGAGACAAAAATATGTGTGCCCTGACCAAGAGAGTTCCGATCGACGTGGCTCACATCTACCCCCACTGTTTAATATCGTCACCGGACGACCAAAGGATCCCCAATTTTTGGAATGCACTTAGAGGGTTCTGGCCTCCTGAGCAGATACAAGCCTGGGAGAGGAAGATTTTCCAAGACCCAACAAGCCCAACGAAAGCTTCGGACAGCTGCTCCAACCAGATCTGTCTTAATAAGCAGATTCACGCACTGTGGGGGGATGGCCGTATTGTATTTCGCCCCTTGGACTACCATGATGATATGAAAAAGCTGGACATCGAGCTGTACTGGCAGCCTGGCCAAGGGCATAAGTTCAACGATCGCATACCCATTACCAAGCTGCCAGTATCTTCGGAAGGAGTTGAAAAAGTGACAAGGAGTGATGGAGCTATCTATACTGAAATAATAGTGGACGGGAAATATATTCGGTCAGGCCATGTATTCACACTGGAGACCCCAAACCCGGAGACCCACCCCCTCCCCAGCAAAGAACTACTTATGATGCAGTGGAACCTAACGCGTGTTCTTGCACTGTCCGGCGCAGCGGATGCTGACGAGCTTAATGGCGACGACTATGATGACGATGTGGGGGGTTCCCAACCTGGTCCGCGCCAGGTCTCGGACTGGTTAGCTTGCCAACAGATCCCTAGCTCGCCAGCCTCTAGCAGCTCCACGGGGGACGACGCAGATACATCTTTCATCACGTCCGCCGACCCGTCTCCCGCGAAAACGCGGGCCGGGACAGCGGAAAACAATCCCATGTTCTATACACCGACCGAGTAACTCGACCGTTACCTAAGGTTGACATTTCCAGATGCCTTCTTTGAGCAGATAATTGCGAACTAGCTGCATGATGGGGTCCTAGGTTATTTATTATTAAAAAGAGTATCTTGAAATTGCTTAGTGTTAACCATGTTGTTCTCCGGTTTAGCTTAGCTATCTATTTAAACTTGTCGCGCCGGGCTCACCAAATACCAATTTCTAGTTTGTTAATCTTTTGCACTTTTCTTCTTTCTTACCTGTTTTATAATAAACAGATATTGCATGAGAAGGTACCTATATAATAAAACGGTGCACCTCACTTTCTAATTAAAGACATAATCTTGATCAACCCCCTTAACCTTATTCCTCAAGATAGTCTTATATTCTGGCAAGAAGATGCTCTTGACACCTAAGTTCCAGAAATCTTTAGGGTTTGCAAATCATGATGGGGGGGATATGTATAATATGCAAACTTATCCGTCTCCAGGGTGTAGTTACGGTCTTCTTCCTTTAATATCCTGATATTTGTGGATAATTTCCTGTGCTGACGCCTTCACAGAACACAAAATTATAAGGTTTATTTTGTCCGCTGTTTTTCCTTTTCCGGCCAAACTAGGCTATTCGGTATGGGCGAGTGAGGGTATAGATAGCTTATCATTGGAGATACGTCAGCTATGTTTTGATATTTATTGGTGAAGGCATTATAAATAAAGGCCGTAGTTGAATTAACAAAGGTTGTTGTTGCTTCTAACCCTTCTTTGTTGAACAACAAACGAAGTCATGTCTCGACAGAAGCAGTCTCAGGTGACTCATTTAAAGTGAGTCATGCCAGGTTATCTAGTTAAGAAAGCTAGCTAATCGACACTACTTCAAGATGGATTACTAGAGGAATATAGAACTAGATAAGACTGTTATTGGTATGAAAGACATATTTAAAAAGACTGAAATTGGCTGGACGAGGCTTGATATATTAGGGTCAGTCTAGGAAGTATCATTGGCAGTTTTAATAGGGGTACCAGTTAAATATTCGGACTCTTGTCCCTGGCTCCTTGATACACTCCAAAGAGCCCAAACATATTAAAGAGATTGGGTGAGGCCTTTAAGGCCTAGATGAATAACCTGATGACAAATCCTAAGTGTTTCTATTTTTAAAAAATAAAGAGTCTGATATTAGGAATCTCCCAACATGTCCCAGCAGATTTATCGGATCCAGAACGGGTTCAGATGGAAGTTATTGACAGGCAGATGGCGGAAGAGGTATTGTTTGATATCGCGCCTCTGCTGGAAGTGGAGGAGGATAGGGTGATGGATGACGCTGAGGATGAACGGACCTCTCGGGATGCTATCGTCCCGCCACGAAGTAAGGTCTTGAAACAGCAGGGTTTGCAGCATAGCCCAGGGAAGCCACCCCTGGGAGTTAAAGCAGTCAAAGCGAAACCAAAGCAGGTCAGAGAAGTGGTCCACCCAGCGCCGTACCAGTCCCGGGATCTCGGCGCAGGCCTGTGGAGGAACGGTCTCGAAAGGCGGTTACGCAGATTGATCTCATGCAGTGGGAGGTAACGATCCCAACCAACGCTGGCGCGAGAAACCAGGAAAACCATTATAACGGGCTTAAGATCCCGCCTCAACTGACCTCCGGGGGGACCTGTAGAGACCATTCTCCGCATGTGCCAACAAGACAGAGTGTTACAGCTTCTTTCTATATTTATAAGTGAGGAGAATAGAGAATGATAGAAATTATATCTATAAAACCTAATAATCTAATTGAAGTACAAAGTATCACCAACTGGTATATGTGAGATCTGGATCAGAATGCGTGCTTTTATAACCATGCACTGTATAAGATTGGAGTCAATCAGTGCATTCACCTAGTGGTTAATAATACTAGCTTTACAGTCTTTATGAGTTTTGCAAGAGATCTAGTGGTGACTTGGTATCTGCTCACTTTGGTGGAATAGCTACTCTAGAATATTAGAAATAATGGACAGCTGATTGAAGACAAGATTCTTTAATGATGGTTTCCGACTAATATGGCCCCAATAATGTAGATCGACGACTGTAGGACTCGTATGTCTGCCGTGGCCACCAGTTGGCCGGCCTCTGACCGTGTAGGTCGTACGACCGCGATCTCAGGAGCTCTCTGGTCGAGAGCCTAAGGTCAAGCGTACCTGGTACTAAATCACAGAACCTAAGTCCCCTATTGTAGTACACGGATCCTTCGAACCTGTGCTTTTGCCATTGACCCTCGGCTCTTGTCCTTCTGGCCCTTTAGGTATTCATACCGCAGACATTATTTTATTTAAAACCCAGGACTCCAGGTTAATATCCAGAGAAGATGAAAGACCTTACTGACCCTAAGACTGATAACTCCTATCTGAAAAAATATTCTGGGACTTCCAATTCTGGGAATATCACCCTAGTACCCTGGACATGTGGTGTTAACGGGATCGTGATGCTTCTGTCTAACAATGTATGGAGATCACAGTGAATAGCTGAATACATACTTCATGACGTCACTAGCTGGTTCAATCTTGGGCTTGTGTATTCGGTGCCCTACTTGCTTTAGCAAAATCTTAATGGACCAATAAAGACACATTCAGCACCACAGAAGTACTTGGTGAAAACAGTTGAGGCAAGACGCCTCAGCTCCGCATCGATGTTATCTCTAGGGCCTTTCAATTGTTCGCAGGCGATTGAAATAATACACATAGGCCAATGAAATCCTGATTTTTAGAGCTTGGAATGGAGGCTGCAGCGCTAAGTCACATATCTGCGGAGCCTAGCACCGCATACCCCCACCATATAGGGTGGCATCCTTTGCTAGAGCATGATAAACTGCAATCAATAAAAGTGTCACTTTTAAGAAGAGATAATTTTTTGCTTAGTTAGTCCCCGCCCCTGGGAGCATATACTAAGATAGTATAGTGTCAAGGATGATATCTTTAATAGTTGCTTCCTCCACACTGAAAACACAGTGCATGTTGGAGGTGTCGTCAGTTCATCCGTGAGTCCTGTCTCTTGGGAATGCAGTTTCCCGGAAAGTCTAGAATAGCTAACTTTAGAGGCATCGTTGCTAGAGCCAGAGTCTGAATCCGTATCCATGCAGTGAGACGGCGGCTTAGCCTCGCTCCCCGGAGACACATTCCCGAAGACATTATGTAAACCCGAAATGTAGTTAGCTTTGGATTTGCTCCAGAATTAGTTCAGCTACGGAGCGCTCAGCACACGTACTAGTAAGGCGCGCTCAAGCATGGAATACCAGGCTCGTGGTCCAGTGGAAATCCCTCTCGGGCTGGAGCAGGCCACCTAAAGAAGCCTTCATTCGTCTGCCGGGCAATACAGGCCCGAAGAATTACTTGACACCAATACACAACGGCTAAATTGGCCGCTTGCTACTTTCATTGTGATAGTTCTTTTGACTGCTCTTGCTAGTGGCCTTATCTAGGTACCTGTTCACAAGACGACCATTATTTTCGCTTTCCTGTACGGCTATTTGAGACCCATCTGCATAACCGCTGGTGGGCAGAAGCGCGGATGATTCTCCTTACCTAGAGAAACAAGCTGATAGACTTGGGATATCATCGATATTGGTCACACAAGCCCTATTCGGCCAGCAAGCCTCTGCAAGTATTTCTGGCTGTTGTGGGTGCCGCATCTCCCGCTAGTTCTGATGTGAAGGGTTGGGAGATGGGCTGCTATCTTACTCCAGCATACAATTATCCTCTTTTATCTCCTTTTCTTATAAAAGCATCTTGCCCTGTACTAGGTGAGGGAGATTTGCGTGATACCTTAAGAGCTCAGAAAACTTCGATGTACATATCTTTTGCCATTGAAAAGAAGAGAATCCCAAAAAGGGCTCTTTAATAATCGGCAGTAGAGCGACAATTGCACTAAGTACCCGTAAAGTTAGACGCCAAGTCCACTTGAATGTTTCACTAACTAGTAACTCAAACTAAAGAAGATGAGGCACCATGAAGAGTATAATCTTAACCCCGAGATGTCTATCTTAACCCCGCTCCCCCACTTTTATCCGAGTAATTCTTTGCATCATTGCGATATTATATTGAATTTTATATCTTCGAACGCTTCCATATCACTCACAAGACCACAAGGATAACACCTCAATCATCATGGTACGACAATAATCTCCCTCAATGTACCATCCAGCACTCCCCCGAGGTAGAACAAAAGCATACTATACTACCAACAACTAACATAAAACCAGCCACACGCCGACTCCTCCTACTTCGGCCCCAACGCCTCCAAATCCGAAATCTACACCCAAGTCCTCGAACAAGCCCAAGGTCTCGTATACGGCCAACGCAACTGGGTACGTAACCTCCCTCTCTCCCTACATCCTAATTCAAGCTAACAACACCCTCCAGGTCAGGTAATCACCCTCTCCTCGCCTCCAAATAACCATAAAAACCCCACACCAACAGATAAGTAACAACTAAACACCCAGTAACTTCTCCAACGTCGCCTCCCTCCTCTGGCACGCCTACGCCGCCCTCCCCGCCCCTTCCTCGGCCGTAAACTGGGCCGGCTTCTACATCCGCGCCGACAAGTTTCCCGCCCTCTCCGCTTCCCCAACAAACCCCGCCACCGATGTCCTAGTCCTGGGCCCGTTCCAGGGGCGACCGGCGTGTCAGGAGATTCGGTTCGGACGCGGGGTTTGTGGGACTGCTGCGCAGAAGGGGGAGACGGTGGTTGTACCTGATGTGCATGCTTTTCCGGGACATATTGCCTGCGATGCTAGTTCGAGGAGTGAGATTGTTGTTCCTATTTTGAGTGGAGGGGAGGTATGTACATTTTTCTTTTACTTTGCTGGAGGTGGGATGAGGGGGGAAAGGAGGGGAATTGAGGGAGTGAGTGCTAATGTGGGTGTTTGTGTGGGTGTAGACTGTTGCTATTATTGATGTGGATTGTACGGAGCCCGAGGGGTTTGATGAGCTTGATCGGAAGTATTTGGAGGAGTTGGCGAAGCTTTTGGCGGAGGCCTGTGATTGGTAGGTTTCTTTTGGAGATAACCTATGGGCGGGATGGTATATATGGTATGATATAGATGTGGATGGGGACTATGTGTCCGTCCCTGTATGTGTGATGAGTCGATTGGACAATGGCATGGATAAGAGTGGCTGTGAATGCCGTTACGTCTGGATATGACTAGAATGTGTACCCATTCGATTAAAATAGTGAATGACCGTGGTATACTGCCAAATATGATCTCCAATCATTGAGATCAGATCTAATAGCTTCCGTCTATCCTATAGATAACTGCATCTCCCGCAAAGAACCGAAATGCCGCTCTAGCTCGCCAGTGGTGCTGATAAAAGATCGAAGTCTATCGCTTTCGCCGAAATGAATGACCAATTCCCGTCAAAAGTAAGCAAGCACATATCCGAACGCCAATCCAATAAACCCACGATGCTTCCAGCACACTCGTAGTGTGTGTGTATTCAAACAGTAATACAAATATGCAAGTATAAAGGTCCAAAAGGAATGGGAAAAGAGAGCATTACATGCTGAGCATGCTCATTTGCCGTTTCATCGGGCTGATCGATCCAGCATCGCCGTCTTCACTTGGCCCAAAGCCACTATCCGTACCGGCTAGCCCGGCATCCGCATCGATGTCCCATTCCTCTTCTTCGCCGTCGTCGAGCCCGTCCAAGCCGGCGTCGGAGCCATGATGGAAGCTTTTCTGCACGGCCCCACGTGTGTTCCATCGCAGTGCTCGCTGAACACTTTGAAACCACTCTCCACTACCGGATACGACGGTAGGGAAAGGGTACTGACTGGCTTCGATGGTGACATAATCACCTTGGCGAAGCTCCACCCGTCCCTTGCCATCAAAGGAGCAGTAGGCAGTCGAGCGGGATCCGGCGGGAACCGCAATACGAAGTAGCATAGAATCCGAAAGAACCATTGGGCGGAAAGAGAGTGTGTGGGGACAGATGGGCGTGAGAAGGATGCCCGGAATGGAAGGATGAATTAAAGATCCTCCGGCGGACAGAGAATATGCGGTGGATCCTGTACAAATCAGTATGGATATGGAGGTAGACTGACGGGAAGGGAACATACCAGTCGGAGTAGAGAAGATACATCCATCTGCTTGAACCACCGTCAAGAAATCATTATCGGCGTACAACTCAAGATTAGAGACGTAGGGCGATGGGCCACGGTCAATCACCAATTCGTTCAGAACCTCGAACTGCTCGCCTTCCTCCACGGCACCAGCCTCGGCACCCTTGCTTCGATCCTTTCGGAACACGGTACAGGTGAATCGCATGCGAACACTCACGCGCATTCCTACATCCCCCATGACGTCGTTGAGATGCTGTTTATAGTTTTCAAACTCAAAGGTCGTCAAAAAGCCTAAACTGCCGAGGGAAAAGCAAAGCACCGGAGGAACAATGCGTTGAAACAGCCATGAGGTGAAAAGAACCGTACCGTCCCCGCCCAAGGTGAGTACGAGATCAAACTTCTCGGGGGACTCCCAGCACAGGTCTGGAGTCCAGTAACGCAGCATCTTTTCAAACCGAGGGTCTATCTGCAGGAGTCCCTGCGCGTCAAACCGCTTGGAGTTCCGTAACTTGGCGTCCACATACACATTGACACCTACATTGTTCCCATATCGAGGTGTTGCGAGAAGCCATTCTGTCAGCTCCCGAGTCAAGTGTACCAGGCTATTATCGCGCGCCTTGGTGACAATCATGACATTCCGGACGGCACGCTTGATGGGCCGACGCTGCAGTTGTTTGGACACCTCACGGACACCGGTTGCCGTCTGGACGAGGCGCGAATGCGACATCCACTCATCGTCTGTGATTTCCTCGAGGACTTTCTGTATATTAACGGCGTCGTCGAACCGCTGATGGAAGAAGCAAGGCGATTGCATCGCCAAACGCGCCGTCGGGGGCAGGCGATCTAAGTAGGGGCTGAGTTGTAGGTTTGTGAGAGCTGCGGAGAGCTTCCGAGATGATTCCGTACCGGCGCGACGCTCCATGTCATCGGGAGGACTGGGCGAAGCACTATTGGCGAGAAGCCCTAGGGAGGCCGCCAGCGGCATATTGGGATTATTCGGGTTGGATATGGAAGGACGAGACGCAAGAGCTTTCATAATAGTCTGTCGGGGGATTGAGTCACTGGAGAGGGCGTTGCGCTGATGGGCTTTCAACGAGGCAGCGGAGCGGAGCGGAAGGAACGGCGATGAGGGCAACGGGTCAGCCTTCTGCGAAGCGGAAACGTTGCTGTGAGGAGGTCCCGGTTGGGATCCGCTCGCAGGAACGTCGTTCGTGGTCTGCGAAGGGTCTATGTGGTATGCATGGTCACGGAGGGACGGTGTGACTGTGGTGGTAGAGGTCGCAGAAATAGGGCGATTATTGAGATCTGATAGCGGGGCGGTGGAAGACTGCGATGATGACACTGGAGCAGATAACACCGTAGGGTCAGACGGAGGAATCTCAGAGCATGACGATTTCACTAGATCATAGTTGGATGCAGATGAAGAAGAAGCCATGGGACAATTGGAGAGATTTATGAGAAAAGGAGGGGGGAAATGAATTCCTCCGGGGGGTGACAGCAGCGTGGGGGGAGGGGAGTACAAGGACGGATTAAAATAATTCGAGTAAACTCTGGGATCACTGATAAACTTGGATGTTCAACGGGTACTGGGGAAAAGGAAAGGGAAAGAGACGGCCCGGCGTCGGATGTCACGGGCTTTAGAGAAACTTCGATCCAGGGAAGCAAAACGTCCAAGCTGAGACATTCATTGGACCGATATTAATCACTTGTCAGCTTCAACCCATCCGGACTTCGATAGCCTTCCATGGTCCCAGTCATCGAATCAGATAATCCTTCAGATCCAGGGTGAAGTTCAGTTATCTCCGCACTTTCCACTACTATATCCGTGGATCGCATCGATTCTTGGGGGAGGAAAGTTCACGCAATAGCCTCGGGGTTAAAAATGATTACCTCGTAGACTCTGTCGTATTCGAGTATTTATAATCATTGTCCAAGGTCTCCAGCAATGATTATGTATGGCTCTCTTTTTTTTTTTAATTCCCAATGTTTTTTTCTCCAAGGATGAACAAAACATTCTTCAAACAAACAAACAACCCATTAATTAACTCAATCCCATATTGTTCATCAATGCCATCTGCAAGGGGGCGTGACTTGGCTACATCAATGGAATCCTGGTCGTTAATTGGCGGAAATTTTCCCACCTTTTCTCTTCTCGGCCGTCGGGGATCTTTTCCACTCCGTTGGCCATTAGATTTCGAGTACTACCAATAGTGAGGTAAACCTTTGGGAACTCGACTACGACCTTACATCCGCCATGACATAATGTAGTAGACGGATGATTACTAAATAATGCATTGCAGGAAGGACGTCACATTACACGTTCATTCAATTAAGAGTTCCATTCAATTCTACCCAGTAGACTCCATTATATGTGCGTCAGTTGGACAACGCCAGATGCGCCTTACATGGGTAAAATGCACCGAATAAAAATTGGTGCGCAGCAGAGAGGGGCTATGGGCGAGGCTCGACAAGGACCGAATATCGCCAGAAAGGAGGGTCGGGCTTATTGACGCTTAAGTAACCTTTTCCCTCGTATCCCCTAATCATCCGGCCAAATCGAAATTTAGCGAGCGCCAATAACATCCGCGCGCTGAGTAGAATGCGCCGGCTAGGTATGTGCAGCTGAACTCTGTAGATCGGGTGCCAAAGGGCCAATGGGCGAATGGCGAAAAGTACGATGATGGTAAGACCTGCGGTGCATCAACCGCAGTGGGTAAGCTGGCATGCCAGATGCGGCGAACATTACAGTCGGCCATCGATCCCGACTTTGTTGCTCGGTGTTGGTAATGTGGACCAAATGCTCAGGGTGCGTCAATCTTCCAGGCATAATCCTGATGGAATTTATCCTCCACAGTCTCCCGCAGCGTGCCTTCCAGCGGCCGGCCGTCCACGTCCTCGGCCATAGCCACATCTCCGTCGGAGCTACGAGCTAATGTTCCGTGGCAGATGGCCAAAGCACGCTGGTGGACTTTTTCCCAGGTCTCAAAGTCAAAGGGCCCCTGACTCTCATTCAGCAGGAGGTGGCCGTGGGATGAAAAGGCTAGAGCGTGCAAAGAGGTCGCAGCAGCTGCGTCCTTCACCGAGGGTTCCCGCGTAATTTCCCCCGAGGCGTTTACAGCCAGCACCGTCGCGGAGAATGTCATCGACAAGGGGACAGAGGCTGAAAGTAATGCCAGTAAGGACGTATGAAGAAGTGCAGGGAGTAAAGTCAAGTACTACACGCTCATTGCACCCATGTTAGCCATAATTGCTTAAGCACTCCATCAACTTTGGGGATATGCGACACGTACCGAATCTCCCCTACCTACGCTTTCACCTCCTACTATCGCCAAGGTGATCACAACACCACGCCTGGCGTAGCTCTTCTCTCGACCCAGGACTAATTTTGCCAACATATTCCTGATGATCCCTTCGACGTATCGTTCACCGACACCACCAGGTGCGGTACCGGGCTTGACAAAAACTTCCACGGTCGCATCTTCCGGTTTAAGGGCATCGCGACGTCCGGGAAGCTCGACGGGGGCGTTAACTGATCCCAGGATATTGGACCCGGTGGAAGGACATTGGTAGGAAGCCGAACCATCGGCGCGCGAGAGAGGAGTGAGGGAGGCAGTCGGTCCAACCATTGTGGCGCGGGTTCGGAACCAAAGGTTTTAAGGTTTAATAATTGAAGGATTTCGTTAAGGATTAAAGCACTCAGGTGATGGTTATGGTGGAAGTCCAGTTAGAAAGGAACAATGATGTACAGTGAGTCCAGTTTCCGCCTGGAAATTTTTGGCGGAGGGCAGAGTGCGGGCCGGCTTTTGATTGGTCAGTAACGGTACCTCCAACAACAGCCCGGCCTGAGGCATTACTTTGAACGTAACATTATCCTAAGACCGGCATGAACAGGTGCACTGATAGACTTGGGTCACACAATGGCGCTACCGGGCCTGTAGGGTTTCCGGAGACTGCACCGCTTGTCTTTCCTGTGTTGGACTTGCTTAATGCAAGCCTAAGCGTAGTGCAAAAGGATAAGGAGGACAAATAAAAGAAATTTCGAAAGTCCGTAGCCAACGATTATGACCGTAGGACACAGATCAAATATTTGAGCTTTATTTATTATGGAGGCAGCAAGTATGTCGCTAATAACCGAAGTATAGGCTACAAAACACTCAAATAGTCCATTAGCTACTCAACCGTGGCGAGCCTTCAAATCCAAGTTCGCTGACCCGAATGATCCGTATCGGCGTCGAGGCGATAGGAAGCCCGTCGCGCGTGGTGCGCGGCGTTAGATAAAGGATGTAAGTCTATGATTGGAAGAGGTAGTATTTTGTGGAAGCTAACCCATTGACTATAGATAGTGCTATATATGATCATCGTGGATATGCTGTGCGAGGGTACTTTGCGTCGTGCTGGATCATGGAAGGAGAGGCTTTTGGCGGTCCAGTGTTCTGCCTGAGATTCCATGCGTTCGAGGGCATTCCTAAGAAAGATGATGCCACACGTCCGGCATTTAGAGTATTGGACCTCAGTCGAGTGATTAGAAAAGCGGAGGTATATTATTGGACTGCATAACTGGACGGAGTACAAGTATGGCGTTGTTTGTAGACCTGTTTACTCTACGGCTTTGGAAGTAGCTCCATAGGAACCTAACTCTATTTCTTTATTCGTGTCCCTAACCTCGTTCCGTTTCTTTCAAGGCGACTCATGGCATGGAGTGGCCATGCGACATCCTCTATTCACTCATCACGGGTGTCGCAACCATAAGATAAAGCAATGAGTGGGCGACCTCGGCAGCTGCCAGAGTCGTTGTCTCTGCAGCCGTATCATATATAGGCGCTACCTCGACAACATCGGCACCTATTACCGGTAGACCATTCAGAGCGTCCAAGATAGAGAGAAGCTCGCGCGTACTGAAGCCACCTGGTTCTGCCGTGCCAGTTGCTGCTCAAATTAACGCATGCACGCTTCAGGCGTAGACGAGCAGACTTACCTGGTGCAAAGGCCGGATCAAGCACATCGATATCCACAGAAATGTATACCTTGCTATCGCCGACCCGACGTTTGATCTCCTCTACGACTCCATTTATGCCGAGACTGTCTAAGTCGCGAGCCTTGATCATTTCGAAGCCGCAGCGTATATCGTTGCGGAGATCGCCCTTAGGGCGATTAACAGGGGCACGGATACCGACGTGGACGGATGTGTTGCGAATAAGGCCCTGGAGTATTATGGTAAATATGTGGAATATTCGACAATGGGGGGCGGGAGCTGACCTCTTCATGGGCTATGTGTAGAAAGGTTCCATGGTTGACACCACTTGAAAAGTCAGTTGAGTGTATGTAGCTATAGACTTTTTGGGCTTACGCATAATGAGAAATACCGCCGCCTAATATGTATGTAAGCAAGTAATGTTAATGAGAAACCGGAATTTCAAGCATGGGCATACCTAGTACTTTAGGATCCCAGGTATCTGAGAGACAGTTAGCATTTGATCCAAGGTTGAACCCTTAGAGTTGGTAATACCGATATGACTATCAAAATGGATTACCGAAACAGGACCCCACTTCTCATAGGTAGATCTCAGCGCCGACAGCGTCGTTGTATGGTCTCCACCTAGAGTAACAACCCGCGGTGTGCGGCCCAAATAAGTGGTATTCGCCGGGCGTGAAGATATGACCTGGTTATTAGTTTTAGTGATACCTTATGCTGGTCACTCATGAGAGGAGAAACCCAGTGACGACATACCTTATGCGCTAAATCAAGCTGCTTCAATGCAACTGTATTGTCTAGCCAGGTTAATGGCGCATCACCGCAGTCGACGATCCTCGCCCAGCTTTCGAAAACGTTCATTCCAGTATAGATACTCCATCCTTCCAATCGACGCGAGCCGAGCCGAATGCCCCCAGGTCCATACCTGGCTCCGGGGCGAGCAGTGACACCCTATAGCATCGTCGGCCCATTATTACGGGACCTCTATAATGGGTTGATGGAATACAGAAACATACAGTGTCAAATGGGGCCCCTAAAATCGCGATGTCATAAGGAGTGAGATCTGTTCCGTCATCGACAAAGCAATTGACATATGGGAGATGCGCAAATGTAGTCAATCCAGAAAACTGACTGTCTGTGACGATGTCAACGATGTTGTCGTTACCGAGGGGAACTTGACCGGATCCTTGAATGGCTGCGATACGAGGGAAGACGATTTCCCTCGCAATGACCGCCGAGAGAAAAAAGGAGATTAAGCTGACAGTATACATGATTCAATACTGTAATTTAATACTGTAAGGCGAGACAAGGAGGTGTATATACTTTTATCGTTTGTTGTCTGCTATTTTGTTCACTAACAGAGGCATTGCTCGTTTCCTTTTCCATTTGAATGTCAGTGGTTCTCCGCTTTTTAGCGACTATTTATTGATTAAGCACGGGACCCTCGGGGGCCGGAATTGATGTTGAAAGTGATAGTTAAATACTTTCTTTGCTCCAGAAGCCATGAGAGGGTTTTGCGTGGCAAGTGATTTAATGAACCCTATGGGGGCTTTCCTCAAATCAAGCCCATATTTCGATAGAGCAAGTATGGAACAATGACGCTGTTTGATTGATAGGAGTAAAAGGATATACTTTTAGAGTCCATTGACAGACTGATACTTGATACTATTATCGTGGCAGTCGTCTTGCGAAGTGACAAAGCTCCACTGACGTCTTCGCACCCAACCGGACCGTCCAACTATGTGAGTAATACTGTCTACAAATTTGGGCGATAACGACTCCAACTCATGTCCAAGATACTGAATCTCCAGGCTTTGTGCTTATGTTGGTTCTGACAGCTGATTCGCTCCTCCACAATCGCTTCTCCACCGTCCATCGCGGAGACCTTCTCAATTGGGAAATTCTGATAGCCATCTATCTTATCGCTGTCAAGTCTCCGGCCGGCTATCGTCAAACCAATGGCTCCTCCATGGGGATACTCTTACCGACGGAGAACTTCCTGATGGATCCTCGGGCATAGTCATGGAACCTTTAAGGGGACGTGGATGGCCCTGGTGGCAAGTATTGCCTGTTGTTCGATTTCAAAGTCCTACGGGAGGAAAGGTCAACTATAGCCATGGCGAAGGAAAAAGAAAATCAGCAAGTCTTTTCAGAAATAACTGGGGAAGATACTCGCTTGGAGAACTTGGGATATGAGCAAGGTTTGTCTGCTCGTTTTGGGCTTTTTGTGTGCCTGCTAATATCTGTGTAGAGCTGAAGCGAACCTTCGGGTTGCTGGGCATGATTGGATTTAGCTTCAGTGTGGTTACCTCGTGAGTGAATCCATTCCAGACATATTGAATGATGTACTTGCTAACCTTGTGCAGATGGACAGCACTGAGTGGTGTGTTCATCGTCGGCGTCACATCGGGCGGTCCTCCGGTTATGGTATTCAGTTTCATCGGTGTTAGCCTCCTCACTCTAGCAGTTGCTATTCCGATGGCAGAGATGTGCTCTATGTACCCCGTGGCAGGAGGTCAATACTCCTGGGTTGCGGCATTGGCACCTCCGAGTATTGCACGCGGGCTCTCTTACATCAGTGGCTGGTTCATGCTTATCGGTAAGTCTATTTCCTCTCACTGGCCTTCACTGTCTTTTATGCTAATCGGTGCCCTGCAATTAGGCATCCTCGCAATGGGAGCAACGAATAATTCTATCGCGGCCAACTTCGTCCTCGGCATGGCCAACCTTGTTTTCCCGGAATACACTATTGAACGCTGGCAGACTGTCCTAGTAGCCTACTTAGTGGCATTCATGGCAACAGCACTTAACATCTGGGGTCCTCACTTGCTCAACCGTATTTCACGATTCATATTAATCTGGAACATCGGCTCGTTCCTGATAACCATGATCGTCCTCCTCGCCACCAACGACAACAAGCAACCCGCATCATTCGTGTTTTCGGAATTTCAGAACTTCTCAGGCTGGGGATCAGCTATGGCAGCTATTGTGGGCATCCTACAAGCTTGCTTTGGCATGTGTTGCTATGATGCCCCGTCCCATATGACCGAAGAAATGAAGTCAGCCTCCAAGGAAGCTCCCAAAGCCATCATCCTCTCTGTCGTTCTAGGCGCCGTGACAGGCTTTGCCTTTCTTCTAACCCTCTGCTTCTGCATCGGTGATATCAATAGCACGGCCAACACAACCACCGGCGTGCCTGTCATTCAAATCTTTTATGACTCTACCGGTAGCAAAGTCGGCACCTGCTTCTTGGCTAGTATGATCGCTATTATTGTAATAGTTGCCGGAAACAACCTTCTGGCCGAGGGATCGCGCTCTGTCTATGCTTTCGCTCGAGATCACGGTCTTCCCTTCTCTGGCGTCCTCTCAAAAGTAGACAGCAAGCGGCACGTACCCGTGAACGCTGTGCTGCTTACTCTCGTCGTGCAGCTTGCCCTAGACGCGATCGACTTCGGCACAACTACCGGTTTCGAAACGGTCATTGCCATCTCAACAGAGGGGTTTTGTAAGTTTTGCCTTTCCTTACATACTCATCCCACACCTTCACTTACGTTCCCCCCACAATAAATAACCAACTAACAAGCCTACAGACCTTTCCTACGCCATGGCTCTGTTCAGCCGTCTTCTTGGGTACATAACTGGCCACAAGCCGCAAATGAAGGGTCCCTTCGCCCTCCCTCAGTCAATGTCGATAGCCTTGAATGTTCTTGGCCTTCTGTTCCTACTATTCGCGGCTATAACGTTCAATTTCCCGACTTCTTATCCTGTTACTCATGAGTCGATGAACTATACCTCTGCCGCAATCGGTATCATCGCGTTGATTAGTGCCGTCACTTGGGTAATGATGGGGAGGAAGCATTTTACGGGCCCACAAGCCATGAGTGTGTTGAATGGGCATGAGGGAGAAGAGAGGGCTAGTGAGGAGGTGGTTAAGAAAGGGTGAGCTTGGGCTTTTGTGTATATATGTAACTTGCTACAGCGATGTATAATATCCAGATATAGTGGTAGGAATGTATATAGAGCCGAACTTTCTATAGTGATTGAATTCTTCCGTATTGTTAAGACCTGAGGCTTCCACCATTTGCGGATGAAGGAAAGTCAATTCTCGATGATACCCTCTCGTACATGATAGACCCAACGGCTGTCCAGGCCGGTGATTCTGTGCAAGATGCCTATTTCATGTTCGCTTTTCTTGATATGCCACTTCTGGAATCGAAGGAAGGCAAAACTGGAGTCCAGTTAACTATAAGCTGGCCCTATGAATCGGGTTATTTAGACGAGGAAGAACCGTCAGATCCATCAACCGAGCTTTCGGAGCAGTTAGCTTGGTTGAAACGGATGGTAAAACACTGGGCGAATCCCGTGTATGACCTGATCCAAGGTATGCCAGATAATAGTATTGTTCGCGTAATCACCGTCCAGGACTGGATGCCGAATGACACGAATCGGCGTCCCACTGACGGAAGAATCACCACGGTCGGCGATGCAGCTCATCTGATGACGTCTTGTAAGTGAAAGGGAATGACGGCTATTCCGTGCTCCATATGCTCCATATTCTTTCCGATCACAAATAACTAACTTAGAGGTGAGCCAGTTCGCGGGGAGAATGCTAACCACGGGGTCGTTTATGTGGCCAAATTACTCGCACTGTTAGCGCCCAGTAGCAGCAAGGCAACTTATTTAAGGGAGTTTGTGAGCATGTATGAGGAGGAAATGATTCAGAGATCCCAACCAGCAACTGTTAAGGCTCGAAAGCCTGCTTGGACGCCAATCACTACTCCAAGGTAGGGTCTGGCAGTCCTTTCCTGTCTCGACGTACGATGCTAGAAGAGGAGGAAAGAGAACTTTTGAAGCGATCTACATGACCTAATATACGCATGTTTACATATGTGTATGCTCCGCAGTGAGTGTTTCTACAAGTTTAGGGAGATTTAAGTCACAGCAGCTGAGTATTTTGTTTAGCTCCTTTATGATGGGCATATGTTCGTAACGATCTATATTTTAAAATCGCGGTACTTGAAATCTTGTGTCCGACTAGAATCGTCTTTATGTATACTTTATGCATAAAGACGAAAGAACTGTATTCGAAACCGGCAGAATTGTCTATACCTTTGATCAGCACATAGTGAATTGTCTGGAGGCCCTCTCCGAACTCGAGCCTGGGAAAGGTGGAAGAATTTACACTTATTCCGATGACCCATGGACTGATGATAGATTCAGAAAGTACCGATGGTGGGACGGCATAGCTTTGTCTATGTCACTCGTTAAGATCGTGGAGATGACTGTGCTCTGGAGGCAAGGAGCAAGCCAACTGTGCTGGGTAAGGGGATTGAGCTGGGCATCTTTCTTTATAAGTGCTTTTGTTTTACAGATACTGCTGTATATCCTGGGTAACGATCGCAGGTTCAAGGTTGACATCCTTGCCGGTGAGTTGCCGACCCTGCACAAAAAGGGTAGCAATCGCAGGGTCCTCTTAGGTCTCCCGAAACGATTCAGATGTCACTATGCCTGGAAGTTTGTCTGGAGCTTTGGGGCCGTCGGGGCTCTTGCGTCAGTGATTGGCTCTTGGTTGTTGTTGGAAAAACAGGACCAAGCAGTCATCTATACATGGGTGTTATTTCAAGTTGTCTGGCTGGCTGCGCGATCCATATTCTTCTATGTCAGTGGAAGAAGAGAAGATAAATTGCGCCGTCCCCTTGTCCTCCATTCGGAATGGCAAGATTTACACGAGGAATAAACATCATGTGGTGGTACTGGATCCCTTGCGGGGATAACTTGTGGTTGGAAGTGAAATCGACCGATATGAAAATGCTTGAACAAAGAACCGCAAAGGTCATGTCTGACGATGATGTTAGCGCAAGCCTTATGGGACCAGAAATCTGCATTAGTATACGTGATGTGAAGGAGGTAAAGTCACGGGCAAAAAAGTCTATGGAGGCTGCTTACTTCTTGGGTTGTTTGCTGAGCTGATTATCTTACAGTTGGAATTTAGGGAATAAGCCGAGTTATTGTCGAGTTTCCTATACGTTTTGTGCTTTAATGCCGAGTATAGTGCAGTGCAAGCTGGGATAAAATCAACCTGGGTGACCTCCTACAGTTGCACCTTTCATAGCTTTCTATGCCTACTGTTGGACTCCAATTTTCCCTTCTCAGAGAACCACAGTGAGCCTTTTAATCCAGATCTTGTATACTATCTGACCAAATAGTTTTACCCTTCCACAGCGCCTGAGGTAGAATATCTATTGTGGTCTTTCAATTTTGCAAGAGTCACTGGTATCACCATTCAGCTTTAAAAGGAAAGGGGGGATTTGATGACAGCTATTGGGTATAATATGTTATCAGCAGAGGTAATACTGTATTGTTTAGAGTGATACTGTTTGTATATGCTTCACTCTTTGGGAAGGTCTAGTACTGTTGCTTTTACTATACGTACTAGATAAGGATGTCTCCTTACTGTTGAAATACACCGTCGCATAAGTATAAAGGTGTACATGGTTTTAGGAGCTAGAATGCCTAAAAGAGATTAAGATGGCAGCTCCTGATTCTGTTCTCCTACGGGAAGATTCTGAGCTATCTATGATAGAGGCTCATTTTATAGCTAGAAAAGCCAGACTTTTGGCAGCTAAATTGCTGCAATTTCGTACCCGTACCCCTTAAGAGGTGGAATATTTTTATGAGCCCTTAATTATGACCCATTGAGATCAAGTCATACTAAAGAAGTTACTTTCTTGTAATCTCTACTATGCAGAGGAACTTCTAAGGTCTATGAGAAAGGGTATGATACCCCTGGCATCTTTAAGGGGGTATATCTTGGGATACCCAACTGCCAGTATTGACTAAGCTAAAGAGCAATAATTAGTCAAACTGAGAGAAAATTGACGTCTGGCTAATGAAGCCGGACTACTGCAATTGTACCACTGCAATTCACGCCTCTTATTGAGAGGAAGAATACTATTACGAGCCCCCGTCCGTGGCTTGTCCAGATCAAGCTAATGCTAATGGAAATTTTCCTTGCTATTACTACAATGCAGGATATTTCCTGAAGCCTATGTGAAAGCTTTCACCCCTGTCATCTTCAACAGAGGGTACCATATGACAAGTTGAACTAGTCTTGTCAATCAACCAGTATCGACCGAGCCAACAGCCAACATTGATGAGCTGAGATACTACCAACAAGCCAGCTATTTTGGCAAGAATCCTTAACCTTTGACTTGAAGTCTCATACAAAGGACCTTATGGACAGCATAACATGGCATTGGATATGGATAGGAATATCAATGATTTGGCCTACAAAAGCAACAGGTCTTTCATATCTTGTATGGATTACTCATTTCTTTTCCAGAAGTGCTCCCAGTTGTGAGGAATAGATGTTGATATGCTGATGATGGCCAATAGTCTTGGACTTTAGTTCTGACTGCTTGCTCTCCAACCATGGCTATTTACACCAATATCAAGCCGCCCTAGGTTGATTCATGTATTCGTCAGTGATAATAATGTGGCTCTTGGTCACGAATCCGGCCACGTGGCAGTTCTCAATTTTTTATTTATGCCACCTCATCAAGTTCATAGTTTGCAGTGTTTTTCTCACTGCCTCTTCACCTCCCTCATATTTCCATGCACACTAATGCAAAAAAATACAGATATGCTTGTAAAAATAATGGTGAGGCAATGTACGAAGAGGGAAGTAGATATATAACTAGGGTTCCCAGAAGATGCACCCGATGTTGAGATGTTAGGAATATTCACGATGACCCGATGTAGATCTTTGCAGATTATGGGAGGGCACGGTGGGTAACTCACCATACTAACCACGGATACTAACCACGGATCGTACCGCGGAGTTTCAGCCTCCGAGAGATCCCTACACAGCATTCGGATTTAACGGAACGACGACGATCATGAGCCACTAGTGCATCAATTGCCACTCTGATTCGACGATCGTGGTCATCACTTGGGTCATATCCCAGTATCCTAGCAGGGGTTCAATAACGTGTCAACAGGAACAAACAAAGAAAACTCTCCCAGAATCGGGCTTTGGGGACGGATCGGTTTTAAAGTAAGGTGAAGACTTCATCTGCAGGTACGTCACAAGCAACTTCTAAAATATAAACCCACCGTGGTTGTACACCTCTCATTCTTCATCTTCTTCAACGTTTCACCTTGTATCATCTTTCCCTTCTACATGCTTCGCCTGCTCAGATTGAGCCGTCTTTTCAGCAGAAAAACACCCACAACAGCAATCACAACATCAACTCATCAATCATCCACCATGGCTGGACAACACGAAGCTGCCAATTCTCCCCCAGCTGGGCGGTCCCTTGTCTCTTGGCAAGCGTCCCACCCCCGAGCCCGGTCCAAACGATGTTCTCATCGAAGTCAAGGCCGTTGCCTTGAACCCCTGCGATCATTTCCGGCGTGACTATGGCATGCCTCCTGTGCCTATCTACCCCGCTATCATCGGATCCGATACTGCTGGTGTTGTCGCCAAGCTGGGCCCGAATGTTACCACGGTCCCTGGTCCTGGAAGCCGAGTCATTGCCTTTGCCTCATCATTCTACCAGAACGGCTCCCCCGACCACGGTTCCTTCCAAAAGTACACTTTGGCACAATCCGAAGCTGTCATCCCACTTCCAGACAATCTCTCCTTTTGAGGAAGGCGCGGTCTTCCCCTTGGCCGTCTTGACTGCCTGGACCACAATCGGCATTCCGCTCGACACCAAGTACACACTCCCGCGGACAAACAAGCGGTCCTGATCTGGGGTGCATCGAGCAGTGTAGGCACGTTTGCCGTTCAATCGGCCAAGACACTCGGCTTCACTGTCTACGCCACCGCCAGTCCCAAGCACCATGACCTCATCAAGAAGCTTGGAGCCCATGCGGTTTTCGACTACAGGGCAAGCGATGTCGTCTCCCAGATCGTCAGCGCCATGAAGAAGGATGATGTCAAGCTGCACACTGCACACTGCGTTGTTGATGGAGCTCTGCAGCCAACATTGGACATCCTCAAGGAGACCAAGAGCGATGCACACGCCAAGGTTGCACACTCGCCCCTTCTCCCAGAGGGTCACCCTACCCTCGACAACACGCAGATCACTTTCAACTTCCCATCTATGGACGAGACCGCGAGGAGCAAGCACATTAACGAGGTCTTCAACGGGTGGCTGAAGACCGGTCTGCAGTCCGGTGAAGTAATCCCCAGCCCCACTATCCAAATTGAGGGTGGCGGTCTGGGCGGAGTGCACGCAGGACTAGACAAGCTCAAGGGTGGTGTCAGTGGCACTAAGATTGTTGTGCCAGTCGAATGGATTGGCTTTTGCTGATGTTCCCTGTGCCAACACGAGTACCTTATGGATGAAGAATGCCAATGGACAAGCTCGGTTGTCACTCGCTTTCGATGGTTAGCTTAGAACACGATGCAAAATTGAATAAGTAGATTCTTCAAAAATCACAAAGATATATTCCGTTCTAAGGTGTATTATGTAATGCCTGGGCCATTGAACTGATGACCTCGGATATTTTCATAGTTTACATAGCCGGCCATTTGAGATCTCTGTCAGATTTTTGTCCGTGTGTACTGCTGGGAAATGCAGGTACCCAGATCTCATTTCATCCACTCAAGTTATAGTACTTGAGGATGAACAGAAGGCGGAATCGCAGACCTGTGCCCCCCACGTATTCTACCAACACTGACTGCTTTGGTAACCATCCATGAAAGATGTGCTACATATTTGTAATCTATAGTATCACAGACATTTAATGTTAACAACTCTAGAAAGCCATTTGAGCAAGATGTTGGGGCCAAAATATGTATTCACATAGACATATATGTACGGTAGCTGTGTCTGCTCCCACATTATAGGACGCCCTTTTGGTGTGCAAATTAGGTGGATCCTGAGGTGATTTCCCGCAGCGGAGGATTATCTTCACCACCAAGTAGCACCTCGCAATCCGTAACCCTGTTAGCTGTCTATACATGTTCAATATTGATCATAGTTTCTCAGGTCAACTTATCAGCAGGTTTGTATGGTAGACATGTGGGCTGAATGCAACCTTATTTTATTTGGAGTTTTTGAAAACTGTTATAAGAAACCACAATGGCCATGTGTCAGCTTGCTTATATCGTGTTCCTTGCTTGTTTGAAAGTTGCTTCTAACGAGGTTTTACTGTATAACAATTAGGGCAACAACCTCGCTAACTTGATACATGGACCGTCCCGTCTCGACGCGACGGGACGCGTTTGGCAGCAAACAACCAAGCCGTTCACCTTTAAACGCAAGAAACATCACTCTCATTTCTCCAGCATCCACAGAACTGAGCATTAGCATATACTATCCTTTTCTTAAATTTCCCTTTTTATCCTCTTTATCTTTTTTTTTTTTTTTTTTTGCCTTTTTTTCGCTCAACAAAATGGCGCCGACTACAGCCGAACACGAACAAATGGAAGAGCTGAAGCTCGCTATCGACACCGTAACCCCCGAGGTCCTCAGGGTTATTGTAACGAACATGTGCCAAGAAAACCAATGGTCAAGGGAAAGGGTAGCATCGAGTTTGCTAGTGACTGAGGATAAAGTCTCTAAAGACGCGAGTGATGATGAAGAATACCCAGCCAACGAGAAAGAGCATTCTTCGACCTCCAAGAGATTGAGACCGCGTTACGCCTATTGCGAGAACTGCGAGAAGGAATTTGATGTTACGGAAAATACCAGTACAAGCTGCAAGTTTCATACAGGTTAGTCAATTCTACGTTATATACCCCTGCTTTTGCTTCTGTAAACTCTTGTTCTATCTCCTCCTGTCTCGGTTGGGTTTCTACTTCCTTGATGTTTAGAAGCTCATTCCATATTACAGACCTAGATAACCCTGACTATGAATTATTTGTGGACCATGATGAGGATTGTCATGGGGTGATAGACTGCGATGAGATGCGCAAAGAATTCCCAGAGCGCTTTTTCTATGAGTGCTGCGATAGGCATGCGAAAGAAGAGCCGTGTACTACTGACTGGCATCGCGAGCAGAAGTCTACGAAGAGAAGGAAGTTCTATTAAGCAAAGTACTACTATACACGAGAAGGTGTATTTGTATGATATAAATCGGAGGTTCGCTGTTTCGTCTCCCACCTAGGAGCAGCTTAACAAGCGTCAAGAAGCAGGAACAATCTACTACCTAAGTAAATTGTTTTGAGGCAAGTTCTGTTTAATGCTCCGACACAATCACATTTTTCACAACGTCTACATGAAAGAAGCTATATCTCAATTTAGTAAGTCGGTGTAGATTTCTAAGTTCATGATTCATACAACCCAACGCATGCTGGCATTTAAACCCTTTTTCTTGCAGATCGCAGACTATGGCGCCCTACTATAGACTGCAATTCCTATCTACCCAAGCTCTAACCGCCGTCGAGCGATCAGGATAGCGTATTATCTGGTGAAAGATGTGACTCTTATCACTTCATCTAGGTTGAACTAGCCCATCCAAAATGATTATTTACTTCACAGAAACGTACTTGCAGATTCTGCAATATGTTCTGCTAGCTGTTCAGGAATAGTAATCTGCGGAAAGTGCTTAGAAGGCAAGAGCCGAATAGTAACACCCAACCGCTGCGCAACCCCCACATTCGCAAAAAAAGCCCCAGTCGGCGTCAAAGCCCCAAGTGTCCAAGTAAGCGGTCTCCGCTTCAAATCTTCATCCGCAAACGTCAGGCTAGCCGGAACAGTTCCGTCATAATTCCGCACCCAAGTCACATAGTTCCCATTCAACCGGGACTGGTACTCTTCACCTAGGGCGTCAAAAGCCGCTCGATCTTCACACAAGTCTGAGGAAAAGATCCGTCCGCAAGTTTCAACTATCTCAGAATCTGACAAATCCAGCAGTCCTGCTAGCATTCCCGGTACGGTGTAGGGAACTTCGTGCACGATGCCGCTTTGCACGCGCGTTGGATGGTTTGCGACGAGGGCTAGCACGGTTGCACCGCCGGAGCTGCAGCCGTAGAAGGTTGCTGTAGGGATGTGCAGCTGATCCATAAGGCTGACTACCTGGTCTGCCAAGCGTTGGGCAGTCACGCTTTGGTAGCAGGATTCGGGGGCGCTTGTATGCGACATGCCTGGCATGTCGAATGTCAGGACTTGGTAACGGTCTGCTAGGGCAGCGGCGGTTTTGCGGAAGGAAAAACAGTCGCCTTCTCCGGATGGGATTAGGACTAGGTTAGGACCATTGTCCCCTTGACGTTCGCAGTACCATGAGATACCGTCGGGCGTTTGAACTGTGAAACAGGTAATCATTTGGTAGGTGGGAGGCCGGGAGAGGTTAGTCAAGGTGTTGTGGAAGTGGTAGTTCCTACAGCTCTATTCTGAGCGTTTGACTGACATCATGCAGATCATATATATATACAGTTCCGTCGGAAAGGTTGAATAATCCGCTTGCCGCGCAACCCAACCGTGGCTCACCCCTCTAAGTACCCAAAAAATATATCTTGGCTTAACGCGATTATTCAAACTTCTGACCAATTATATGTTGGGGCAACTGTTCCCGCTTTGACAGCATGATGTCCCCACAACGGCACTTCCATCACAGTAGAGCTCTTACCCGCCACCGGCCTGCTCAATTGATGTAGAGTAAACATCGGAGTATGGCACTCACTTCAGGTAGGGACCCGGAGCCTGTTGTAGGAATTCTCCACACTACACCCTCGCTTGCAATTGGCTTTAGTTTAGTCCGGAGCGCGGAGTGAAGAAATATATCCGAAACCATAGGCAAGCCTCAACTAGCAATGGATAGTAACTGCTCCCATTGGATAAGTAGTTGGTGTATACGTATACGCCTGTTGGACAAAATTCCCTAACATCTTCGATCAGATTTATAAAACTAGGTGAACGTCATCTAAGCTATATCACCACTTTTTCCCACCGAACACACTCTCCGGCACCACCCTTTAGCGTGACCCCCATCCCTGAAAGTCGCCTCATACCCTTCACCCAGTCGATTGACCTTACTGGGCTGCTCCTCCAGCCTTGTCAATGGAATCTCACCCTCACGATCCGTAATCCTCTAAAATGCACTTCCCGACGCCCCGCTCTGTCCCCCAACACCCGACGTATATGCCGCTTTCGCCGACGAAAACACCCCAGGAAAAGCAGCCTTGAACACAGGCCGCATCATCGGCACACAAGCATTGAATATCGCCAGCGCAGGCTCCGTAACACTCCAGAACGCCGCCCAGATCATAGAGTAGGACAAGTCAGTGAAGTCAACAGTGGTGAGGACATGGATGCGGATGATGGTGATTGCCGAAATGCTGTCCCTCATTAGCACTTTCAAACTCGACCTTCAGGACAGTAGGAATGTTCAGTAAAGCACAGACTTACAACAACCCCAGCCCGAAAGTACCATACAATGCCACCTTGGTCGCAATCGACATCTGCAGCTTCCAGATGAAATGCACCGGCAGGGCCATGATCAGCAAGTCCGTTAGTAGATTGAATGCGCCGATGGTTGAGAATGCCACGTTCTGGCTCGCGCAATAGCCTGGTAGGAGGGGGTTCCAGCTTTTCTCGAGGGGGTGGCAGATGAGGAATATCTGGAGCATGCTGCCGGTCCAGTAGGCACATGCGCAGCCCATGATGACGCGGGCGGCGATGCGGAAGCCGCGCGAAACAAAGATACGTAGGTAGAAGGCGAGGTAGCTGAGTTTGGCTAGGACCATGGCGTTGTAGTAGACTACTTGGTAGACTACGAGCATCTGGCTCTCTCTCGTTAGTCGGTCGCTGTCTCCTTGGCTGGAAGGGGAGAAACACTAGAAGTGGAAGATGATGTGATATACCTTGAAGATGAGAGTGATGTTCTCCGGTGGGATATCATCGACGTGATGGCGCCATTCCCACTCGCGCATAGTGATACTGCATCGCGAGCATGCCGTATGTATGCAACTGTCGCCGTTTAGCTATAGTATCTCTATCGTGAGGAACAGGGGAGGTACCATTGACAGAACGATAAACGCATCATCCCACCACAGATGGTTCCGTCGGATGTGCCGCGACACAAACCGGACCACCAAGGCCAGAGTACTCACGGCGATCAGCACCGTGTTGGCGATGAGCTGGTCGCGCACACGATGCTATACTCAAAGACATTGTAGAGGGTTATGGCCATCCCGACAGAAACCAAAACTCATACTGAGAAGGAGGAAAGAGTGGACAAGAGCAATCAAAGGAGTGGGGAGAAGGGCAAGACAAGGGCACGATGGCCGGGAAGACGGTAATTGCAATTTTAAAGACCTAGCCGTACAATACAGATTGGTCATGTTATGATCCAAAATAGCTTTCACACGGAGGGTTGTCGAGTCCACAGCCGTTCATCGACCGGTCCTTGCTCATTTTTGGGGCCATGCAATGTACATCATTTCCGTTGTTCCGTTACTATCTTCCCGTTTCTGCAGCCAAGAATACTAAGATATCTTAGGGCTCCTTCAGACGGCTGCTAGACCTCTAGCTAAACCGCCGGCGTCGGGAGACCCGCTGCCACTTGTGGATCGGCGCCCATGCATCACCAATCCCGTTTAGTCGGCAGTGGTGGGCTCATGTCGAAAGGGGCTGGCGGCAGGAAAACCGTTCAGAGTACGATCCAGTGCTTAATTAGCAGGTGCCATGGGGACTTTTCGACTTTAGTCTTATAGAAGCATGATGGCCGCGCTTGCAATCTGTCCTGTCCTCAGGAGAAATTTCCTTCACTGGCGACTGTTCAGTATCACATCCATCCATGGCTCCCTTAAAACCCTCCTACGATTATATCATTGTCGGCGCGGGAATTGGTGGCCTAGTGCTAGCCTCCCGCCTGCCTGAGGATGCCGACGTGGGCGTGCTACTGATCGAAGCCGGGGCCAATCGTATGGGCGATCCTCGGATTGAGACGCCTGGTCTGATGGCCACGCAGTACGGAGACCCAGACTTTGACTGGGACTATATGAGCGAGCCGCAGGTATGTCTACCTACGAATCCCTGTCTGATCGCCGAACTATTAGATTGATCCCTGTTAAGGTGCATGTCAAGAACCGTCAGATCGCCCAGCCCCGGGGGCGAGTAGTCGGTGGCTCGACGGCCATGAACTTCTCCATGATCATGTACCCGACAGAGAAGGATAGGCAATAATGGCTGGGGCACTAAAAACATGGCGCCGTATCTGCGCAAGTTCCAAACGTTCACCGTGGCCAGCCCGGAGACAGCTGCCTTCCTCTCCCTAGACCGATACATGAAGCCAAAAGACCAGGGAGCGAATGGCCCCATCCCCACCACCCTGCCAGACGTGTATGGACCACTCAACCGGGCTTGGGACGAGACCTTCAGGCGACTAGGCTGGCGCACGGATGCTGACCCTATCGCTGGCCGCAAGGTCGGTACCTTCACCGCACCGCTCTCCGTGGATGTCAAGACCGGGCAGCGAGGGTACGCTGCCAACTACTACACACCAGAGGTGGCGCAGCGGCCAAACCTAGATCTGTTGCCCGAGACTCTAGTCGAGCGTATCCTGCTACACACCGAGGCAGACGGCCAGGTAGTAGCCACCGGTGTCCTGGCGAGGAACTCCGACGATAGCCAGCAAGAGATCCCCGCCACGCGCGAGGTGATTGTCAGCGGTGGCACCTTCAACTCTCCACAGTTGCTGGAGCTATGTGGATTTGGATCAGCCGCTTTACTACAGGAGCACCACATCCCCCTCGTACTCGATCGACCGGGAGTGGGCGAGAACTTGCAAGACCACTGCCTGACCGCTGTCAGTTTTGAGGTCGCCGACGGGCAAGTGTCAGGCGACGTCATGCGCGATCCTACCGTGGTGCAGCAGCTAATGCAGCTGTATGAGCAGACACGTGGTGGCCCTCTGTCTGGGATGCCCATCAGCGTCGCTTATTTACCACTCGTCGGCCACGAAGGCCGGCTGTCGAAGGACCAAATCCAGGACCTGTTGTCCCAGCACCTCAGTCAAGCAACACAGCACACTTCTTCCCTTTCCCCGGCGCAAGAAACACAACATGCCCCTCTACGCCAGATGCTGCTCGATGACGAGAACCCGTCAACCGAGTACCTCTTCCTCCCGATCCAGACACACATGCACCCCGGTGTGACAACCATGGGCGACGTACTGGCCAAGTCCCTGCCAGGCAACTATATCAGCATAATTGTACTACACAACCACCAGTTTCCACGAGGAACAGTGCACATCCAGTCCCCCCTCGCCACGGATAAACCGGTCATCGACCCGAACTACCTGTCCCACCCACTGGACATCGAGATCCTCGGTCGCCATGTGCAGTTCCTCGACTCCATCGCGAGCACAGAGCCTTTTGCCGGGCTGTTGAAGCCCGGCTCGCGGCACCCCGCGGAGGCGGCAGACCTGAGCAATCTAGAAAAGACGAAGGAGATCGTCAAGGATCGGCTCTTCACTTGCTTCCATCCTGTTGGGACTTGTGCGATGATGCCCGCTGACCTTGGGGGGGTAGTGGATGCGACACTGAAGGTACATGGCACGCGCAACCTGCGGGTGGTGGACGCGAGTATATTTCCGCTGGAGCCGTCGGGGAATATTCAAGCGGCGGTGTATGCCGTTGCAGAGCGAGCCGCAGATATCATCAGGGCAGATACTAGTGTCACCAGGTTGGCTGACGTTGACTATAGCATCCCATCACATCTCTAATTTTACATGTATGAATCGTTTCTATTGAACAATATCTCTTTTTCCTAAATCTGTTTATTCGACTTCTGTTTTTCAACATCGGTTTTTCTTCTATCCAAGTTTCTCAGAGGACAATAAGGAAATAAACAGGTATACTGGTTTCGAGATGCCTACATGCCCTAGGATCAATAACCCTTGCAGTCTCCGCATCCAAGCGTTACCACGGAACAGGCACCCCATGGCAATAACACAATCTCAACGCTACATCATCTAATTCTATTCTTAAATAATCCCTGCAGCAGATTTCATACGGAGGAATATCACTAAAATCCCACATCCAATGAGGTCCAAAACGAATCCACCTCAGCGCTTAGTACATACTCCTCCACACCCACCCATAGCCGCCGAGGTTCAGGGTGCTGAGAATACTTAAGCTTTCCCTCAAGCCAGCCCAGCGTCGTTTTGAGTTTCTCATCAATCTTGTTCTTTCCTCGAAACAATGAATATATCCTCGGCGTCGTTACTAGCCCTCCTTTTCATCCACATAAGACCGGTAGTCAGTACCGTCTGTGAAAGACAAACCGGAGCAAAATGCTATCAAGCATGCAATCTGGCTGGGAATACCTGGAGTGTGGGGGCAGGGAATATCTGTACTGTGTCTGGATTATGTATGCGAGAGGAATATACGCTTGGGGTTTTGTATCAGAATATTTCACATCGGTGGAGTAATTCTTCTATGTTTTGTCCCGGTATGGATCACTTCTCTTCTAAAGAGGTCGATACTATTTATGCGGTGGTCGGAGAGATCTAACTAGCTGTACAGCAAAACAAGGTGGCTCATGGTTGATACAGCCGTATAGCGATAGTTTGAGCCTAGGCTTTGCATGTATGGTTTATAACAATCTAGTCAATGTTAGGGGCAGCACATATACTGATCCCAAGCACACATAGGTGGCTCAGATGATTCTTGTTCCGACGAAGACAGGGACAGCACAACAACTGGTCCTGGATTTTCCATGATGCTGACTAGCACCAGCGCGCCCAGTGTCGCAAGAGCAACGATTACTATTACCATTGAGCCTGTTGCAACTGTCTCTTAGCATTTCACATATTCCGAGTGGCTAGGAGTGGTGTTGGTGGTGGCGTAGGGGCAGCATTGCGCGATGAGTTGTTGGTGACTTCGTTCTTTTCTGGTATTGGGAAGAAGAGGAGGAGCTTCAAAATTGGTATAGGGTCAAATTTGCGCTATCTATTGCGCATTTGCGCCGTACAGTCTATAAAAACTTAAGCGTCGGTGTATGTAATTATGTCAAAAATTCAAGTTTCTATGTAGGTGACTACCCGACATTTGGTTCGATGTCACACAATCCACTGAGTTACATTCCACATTCCACAGTGAGTTCACCATGAAGCATCGTCAAGGCCGATCAATGACTTCATTGGTAGATTAAGAGGGGAAATTATCTTGATTACAGAGCCATCGGATATAAGCCATTCAACGAAACTTAACCCCACCTAAATCCGACGAGTATCGCAGCATGGTCCGTATACATATATAGCCAGTACACAACCACCCCCTAACCCTCCTTCCCAATCTCCAAACTTAACTTCCCACACATCTAATCCACACAGAAGAAGAGGAAAAAAAAATTTTCAAAATGAAATACGTCCAACTCGGATCCAGCGGCCTCCGCGTCTCCCCAATCTGCGTAGGCTGCATGAGCTACGGCACCCCAGGGAAGCCCCTCACATGGACCACACCAGAAGAAGAGGCCCTCCCCGTCCTAAACCACTGCTACCGGTCCGGGCTCAACTTCTTCGACACAGCCAACGTCTACTCCAATGGCGAGTCAGAGATCATCCTCGGCAAAGCAATCAAGCAATACAACTGGAGCCGCGAGAGCATCGTCATCGCCACGAAGGTCTGGGCGCCCGTTGGCCGCGGCGCAGAGCGCCCTCTCTTCATGTCCGAAGAAGAGCGCGACAACAACGGCTACATCAACCAGTACGGACTCAGCCGGAAGCACATTTTCGACAGCATCGACGCCAGCCTGAAACGCCTCGACCTCCCCTACGTCGACCTGCTGCAGATCCACCGGTTCGACCCGCACACCCCGGTCAAGGAGACCATGGAGGCGCTGCATGATGTTGTTAAGTCCGGGAAGGTGCGGTACATCGGGGCTTCGTCGATGTTTGCGCACCAGCTGCTGGAGTACCAGTACACAGCAAGGATGAACGGCTGGACTGAGTTTATCAGCATGCAGAATCTGTATAATCCGATTTATCGGGAGGAGGAGCGGGAGATGTTTCCTGCTTGTGCCAAGTTTGGGATGGCAAGTATTCCTTGGAGTCCTGTTGCGATGGGGTTTTTGACGAGGTCGTGGAAGGCAAGTGGGAAGACGTCGCGGGGGGACTCGTTGAATGGGGCGCTGATGGGGCATACTTTTAATGAGACGGATAAGAGGATTAATGAGAGGATTGAGGAGATTGCGAAGAGCCGGGGGGTTTCGATGGCCATTGTTTCGCTTGCTTGGGCTTTGTCGAAGCCGTTTATTACCTCGCCTATTGTGGGGATGAGTAAGAAGGAGAGAGTGGATGAGGCTGTTAAGGCCATTGATTTTGAGCTTAGTGAAGAGGAGATCAAGAGTATTGATGACTTGTATGAACCGAAGAGGGTGATCGGCCACAGGTGATTTAGGGCTGTGCTGTGGGACAATTTTGCTAACAAGTAGCTTCCTGAAAAAGTCAACGCATCCCTGGTTACATATTCTTGTTGAGCTGTGATAGTCTCATATCATAGAATACTCTTCATTATGTGTATATGGATGTAATATGGTAATTTGGAAAATGACACAGGCTGGGGTTGGCCAAATGCTCAAATTCTGAGGAGTCGATGATGCGCAATATTGATAAGTGAGTCTAAAATCATTTGTTCAACCCTTTGTCAACAATGCCCTAGCCGCCTTCTTCTAGGGCACTAATATAATTAAAACTACAGATGTACTCAAACATTTTGTAGCTTATATCGAGTGCTTCAGGTAGATGCATGCGGATGTGTGCCGTTACTGAATAGAGCTACGCTATGTGATATTTGGTATCTTGTAGCAGAGAAAACTGACGAGACATTTGGGGTGTAGTTATATATGAAGAATTGCATAAGGTATGTATAGTGTCAAGAGGTAGGGTCCTTTGTGGTTGGTCATACTCAACATAATGAAGAGCCATGATATAGCCTCATCTGCTCGTCTAATTGGGCTCCAACTTCGTCAGGTAAACTGATAGCTTCACATGGGAAGATATGAGGCCCCGGTGGATAACACTAGGCTAGAGGGGTCTCTGCATTAAACTTAATAGCTGGTTTCTGAGAATCGCCTAGAATCCTAATCTGTGCAGAGCCTTCTCCCTCTATGGTTCGCGCCCAGCGCCGCAGTGGGCGAACTCCAGAACCTCGTCAGGGTATAAACGAAAGTCTAGTTTCCTTGGAGGCTGTGTTCAGGCTCCGTGATACAGACAATATATGCGTACAAAGTAATAGTATGCAAGGAAGGTATGAACATATGTATATTGGGTTGGAAATATCGCGTTGGGATATCTCAGGTTGAGGATCACGAGACGATAGGACCACAGGCCTACAAGGAAAGCCTTCTTCAATCGAGCAGGGGTGTAGACAATAGAGGGAGGTGCGAGATCACGGTCAGGAGGTAGCTAGTGAGGCCAGGTCACAGTATTTTAAGGGAAAGCCGGCATTCGGTCATAAAATCCACTTTCACCGTTCCCTGAAAGTAGCAGATCGGTAGGTAGAAGCTGACTCCACATTTGCTCGTAGAATTTTAACATTCTAGATAGCATAGAATGAGAGGAAAGGCCTCAGGCTAAATCCCTCAGGAGAAGATAGAGTCAGGATCAATAGGCTCATGACCGAGAGGCCTGGAGAGACCACACAACGAGGCATTTACACACTAGTACAAGAGTGACATACGTACTCACCGGGGCAATATATCAGTCTCTCTATGACACGGTGGATGCTTTCTTTCGTCATCGAGCATAGAGCAAGTAGACGAACGGACGGGGCACAGCGTCCGCACGGACTTTGCCCTGACAGTTTCGTAGGTCTGGTCCTGCATCTGCAGCCATTTTTCAAATAGTCGTATGCAACTTAATGCAACGAAATCTTGGAGCTCGGGCCAATGCATGTGCGAGGTGGAATTCTACTCAAGTTCTAGCGAACTAAAAGACAAAAGCCGTTATCCCCGAGTCACACTAAAGCAGGTGTGTTAGGTCATGAGGAACGCCCCCTGGTATCTCATCACAGTATTAATGGTCGGGTTTGGATTCCACGCTGAGACGCAGGAAACTCAGAATTTGTGCGAACTAGGCAGCTGCTATGTTCTCTCGCATGAGGCAACAGCACTACTAGTATGATATCTTCTGGCCGCGCAAATGTCTCACCTACCCCCATCGGAGGATTCTATCTTTAGCAGCTCCGCTAAAGGGGGGTTATGAGTGAAGGGATGATGGATAGAGGAGAAACAATAATACTCACGCATGTCTCTTGTACACTTACAAGCTCCTATACTTGAAACTGAATCAAACAAGGCAGGGATCATTTTGATCACACTGGCGACCCATGACGGATCACCACCGATGGGCTCGAATGATCGACTAGAGGTCGACGTTGCGTCTGACGACACCCTTGTCGTAGTATATGCCAGTCTACCTGTTCTTGAGTCATTCTGGGGAGTTAAGCTGCGCCTGCGTCTTTAACTGCGCCTTAACCGTCCGGGCGGGTCCAACCTACAGGACGAGAGCGTTTCCGTTAGGTGAGAAGTTAGATGGTGTCGGTCCTGATAGGAAAATAAATAAATAATTGGAAATAAAAACACTGTGGACAGAATGAAACAAAAACATTGTACAACTAGGGCGCAAGGTCCTGTCACACACACTCTCTCTCTCTTCTTTCCTGTCTCTTTTTCTTTTTCTTTTTTTATCTTTTTGTTATCTTTTTCTTGCGCTGGTGTTTTTTTCCGAGTCATTTTCCCCTCCTTAGTAAATCGATCATATACATCAAACGTGACGAGCCCCGTCAGTCTTAGTGGATGTGAGATCCAGCGGCCATTATTGGATACTAACGGTAGACTAGCGGCAATCAAATCAAGTGTTCTTCATAGCCCACCGGTAAATGGAACATATCCGTGAATATTAAGTGAGATATTTGGTGTTTAGACTAACCCAGTGTGGGGATTGTTAGTGATCAGGGAGGGAGGTGATGGTGGTGGTGTGGGAGTCGGCTGATCTGGTCGCTCCCCCTTTTCGTGTGGGTGACTAAGGCGATAAGACTGTCTCTGCCGAGATGTTATCCATCCAATACTATAAGAGATATGCAAGGTATGATAGATAGTTAGTCGTGAATGTCTCATCCGGGGTTCGAAGTGGCATTCATGGCGTTACCGCGTGTAAGGAAGAGATAGTTGAGAGTCAAATCTGGCTTGCCAGTTGAGACCATCGATATTCCAGTCAGGTCACACCGGCAGCTAACCGATCGACTGCGGTGCGTCGCGACTTGGTGCGAATCTGGGATCACCAACCACAGGGGATCGTCTCTTTGAGATACCTATCAGCTGGCGTGGGAATGACTTGCAGACTAGTCGCTCGCTAGTGTTGACACTAAAGTCCATCACACTGAACATCCTGCCAGTCATCGATCAACTCTGACCCTCCCGGACGATCAACCGTTAATTAACCTAGCAAGTAAAGTAGTATTGCTCAACACACCCCTACCGTGGGAAATAGTTTCCACACCTCTCCGTGTACATTTATTGACAAACAAATGGTATTGTTGATATTTTCAGCACGGATGACGCTGCAATCTTACTGGTGCCTTGCTTTTCTCGGTCTTTGCCCCAGCTCGAGGTGAAAGGGGAAACGGTCTAGGTCAGCCGATTTTACCGCGTGTGGTAGTAACAGGTTTTCCTCCATCTCTTGTGGGTAGAACATGGTAACAGTCATCGCTGAGCCATGTGTAAGGCTCAGCTTATAAGCAAGTGCACCACCCAGATTTGTTTGCTTCTCCCTGATATACATATATATAAGTGCGAGTGTTGTTCTTGTTCAACAACCGATACCCGCGGAGTCCAATTAATATCGCCGACGGACTACGATTTCGGGCGTCCTACATCCCCTCTAAAAGGTTATTTCCTTCTCTTGCACACCTGCTTTGTTTGCCACTTAAACCTCGACATAACGAATGATTCCTTTGCTATGTATTTTTCCTGCCACGACGACCACCACTCACCTTACTCCGCTTATTGACTCCAAGGGAAAGGTGTCATTACTGTCCACTCCATCAGTGATCCATGTCCTTCCGTCAACTGTCTAGCCATATTCCTATTAGCGTCCGTCGCTTCCGCGGGTACCAAGTCTGTCGTTCACTGAAGTGAAAGCAAAGGCCCTTCTTCCCCATATTCGATTCAAGTGTACCTGTTATTTACATACCGTACAAGGCACTTTTTTTGATGTGAGTATGGCCTTGGCTCCCCCTCCCCCTGATTCTTAACCCTGTAACCAATCATATGGGATACCGCGCTTGCCCGAACAACCAACTTTTTCTAATTTTATTTTTTATTTTTTGAATTTGAATTTGAATTTGAATTTTCCCATATCCCTGGCAGATGACCGGGGGTGGCTTGAAAGTGGGGACTTGTTCCGTTTGAGCACACTAATCCTCATCGAGTGATGCCGTGACTCTCCGACCGCCTTCCCCACCCCATGACGCCATGTTGGGTCTTTTGGTTGGTTTTCCCCGCAAGACTAACCGTCGAATAGAGTTGCTGGTTCCTTGGTCGCATCGTTGAATTTCAGGGGAAATCTTTCTTTGTTCTAAATTTTCTGCCTGCAGAAAAACAACAAGAGACTGAAAATACCCAAAGTCAAGGAAACAAACCCGAACAGCAAACGATCGATCACTCTTGCATGATTGGTGGTTAGCGTCTGAGGGGGGTTCGGATAGACGTCGATCCGGAGTACGTACATACTGTCACGGCTCATCGAAGGTACGCAGAATCGTCCCACACCTACTAGGTAGTACCTTGGTGGGTTTGGGAGGGCGGAAAACAAAAAGGGAAAAAATAAATAAATAAATAAGCAACGACATTATAAACCCCCCTCAATGGCTCTTTCTCCACGATCATCCGTCTCCGGCTCTTCTTCATCCCCGTCAGTCTATCCATCCTCTTGCAGTTCCATCAATTCCCCACCATTACTCAGTGGTAAGTTGGGCGATATATTTCTTTTTTAGGTCTTGCTCCCGCGTCATCTGATATGCGGTGGTGCCTGTTTCACTTTTGCTTCATGAAGTTCTTGGACCAATAATTCCTGAGAGTACCTCTCCATTTCCACCTCATTCTTGCCTTACCGGAGGCCAGTGATCATTCCCATTGGCCTTGGGCTCAGGGTTCGATTGCTGGCATTTTCGCCCAAAAGCCTTCCCCCTCCCCCACCTGACACGTGTGACATGCCTCGCCTAGTGGTACATTCCCGCTGAATCATGCTGATCGCGTATTCCATAGCCAATCTTTCCTCATCGTCGTGGTCACCGCCTTCTCGTCGTCCATCAACGCAGGACCAGTTGGAAAGCTTAATTGCCAGACACGGTCACCCCACTCGAGTCTCACTGTCGTCCCTCGAGGAATTGACAGCCACCACTTCCACATATAATCCTCCCTCTTGGTCGAGGTCTCCGTCCCCCTTCTCAGAAGCCACAGATTCTTTGGACGCTCCCCCCATCTCGACATCCGCCTCAAGGCCAATCCCAATCCCCAGACCATCCTACCACACGTACCAGGACGACCTACCAGTCACTCCCTTGACCGGCCGGTTCGATAAGGGCTATTATTTTGCTCATCGTGACCAGGCGTATCACACAGCCCGAGACAAGCAGATTCACCACAAGAGTCGCCCATACACCCATCGTTCCTCCCTTTCTTCGACCAGAATGCGTGCAGATAGTTCTGCCTTCTACTCGCCGGTTGTCGCTCCGACCATGTCTCCGTCGGCACGTCCTTCCTCTCCTCAACCGCCCCGCTCCCGGGCTCAGAACTCGGCCAAGTCGGCCCCAGCGATTCATCTCAGCAATCTGCCACGATTTCATCCGGCGATCTTTCAAGCTTCGAGCGGCTCCCAGGGGCAGCCACCATCCCCACGTCAGCCACGACAATCTTCGTACCGCACGTCTTCGGGCCCGCGAGACCCGGTGTGGCAGTACCAGGATTATATGGACACCATGACCCTTTCGAAAACTCCCCCCAGGCCACTCTCGCCTAGTCCGTCTGCCCCCCGATTGGACCCCCTCCTCAGTCCCGGGCCAGTCACTCCCCTCGCTTTGGAGGAAGCGAGTGGCTACTTAATTTCGGGAGCATCCACTTCATCCACTTTATCTGCGCGGGAAAATTCGTCTGGCCCGGCCCCCGATCTGGTCGAGAGATTGATCGCCCGGGAGAACGAGCGAGCCCGTCAAAATGCCAAGAAGGGTACGAAGATTCGGTGATGACATACGCATATCGCCTTTCAGATCAATCCTAACCACCAGCATCTCGGTCTTTCCTCTGCGCGACCCGTGGTCAGCAGAGAAGAATGCCAGGACTCGTTTGCTGGCGGCTGCCATACGTTGCAGCAACGCTCTATTCCTTCGAATCACCACGGTCTCGTTGACTGCGGAGCCTATAGACGATCTCCGGAAACATCGAAATGGCAGCCTTTGTGTGTACTACGTCTGTTGTATTTTATACCCCACATAGCCTTACATTCTACTCTTTTCTTCGTTTGTGTTGCTATTACATTATTTCTGTTTTGCTTCTTGATATTCTTCCACTCATCACACATATCTGTTCAGTATCATGTTCTGGGCACTTACAATTACATTAAAAAGATTGAGCAGAACCAGACTGTTCTCCATTGTTTTAGAATGAATTTTATGACCTTGAAAAGTCAGATTATGGGCAAGGGGTGAGCACATGAATAGTTCTTGAAAATAAGGGAATAAGAACGGTAAAAAAAAAAAATTTAATTTTGATAAAGGCACCCGAGTTTAGACTACTCTCGGTAAGCGATGTATTTCACTATTCATCAGGAAATATATATATCTTGGGTACTACTTTACCAGCCAGAAGGGAACTCGATACATTTTGATGTAACCAATACTTCGTCATGGACGAGATATGGCTACTACCGTTTCTTCTTCTTTTGTTGCCTTTAGAGTACCTGTCTGGGATAATTTTTGACTTATATCGCTCCATAGTACACCGTACATACACAAAGTTTAGTGCCATGTTACTCAGGGTTAAAAGAAACTCCCGACCGATCGCGGGAATCCGGAGGTGAACCTTTCCTCCCCGACCGCCAATTTTTGCGGGGCGCATCACCGCAAAAGATTAAATAGAATCTCCATTCCCCATTCAACTTCTCACTTTCCTCGATGGAGGGTTCTCGATCATTTTCGACAAGAATCCAACGGTATCATTGAGACCTTTCACCTTCCGATCTCGACCGCATCGACTGATGGAGCCTACGCAGCGTCGCTAAATTTGCCAATTACTCCGCCCGATAGCGGACCCCAAAATACTTGCGATCTCTCACTACGTGCAACGCTTGATTCCCGGCACGGATACTACGAATCGGGAAATCTTCGCCTAGGTATACCGGAACAAAGACGAGACGCGTACGACATCAGAATGTCTATAGCACCAGCCCCGCTACAGACGTCCATATCCCCATCAATACCGGACCAGGAAATATCGAAGAAAATGGGCGGTTCTGCCGCAGGGGGTGGTATCAGTGCGACTCCGTCGACGAGTTCGAAGCGTGACTACAAAGGCTTCGTTGCGGGAGTATTCTCTGGTATTGCGAAGTTGAGTGGTATGGTTCCTGTCCCTCGATTCTGATCCTGAATGCTGGCCCCGGGAAGTTTCATCATAGCTAACTCCTTGGCTGCCGATTCTAGTTGGACATCCGTATGTGGCACCTTATGTCCTACCATGCGCTGCACATTCCTCTGAATAAGACATGTTGACCCTGAGATTCCTGTACAGATTCGATACCGTCAAGGTCCGTTTACAGACGAGTAAAGATGGACATTTCAAGGGACCGTTAGATTGTGTAATGCAGACCGTGCGGAAAGAGGGTGTAAGTGGATTATACAAGGGAGCGACACCGCCGCTGGTCGGATGGATGGTGATGGACTCTGTGTGAGCTTTTTTCCGCCCATGCCCGAAGGGATGAGGTCGCAGGGGCTGACCAACAATCGCAGCATGCTTGGGTCTTTGACATTATATCGCCGGTTGCTACATGAGAACGTATTCTCAAAACCCGAGATTCGCCGCATAACGCCATTTGCCAGGTATCAACCGGACCCGAACACATTGCCTAGTTTTGGCCATGGAATCGCCGGGATCATGGCCGGAACGACCGTCAGCTTTATCGCTGCACCGGTCGAACACGTCAAAGCGCGGCTGCAGATCCAATACGCGGCCGATAAAACGAAGCGCATGTACAGTGGACCGATCGATTGCACCCGCAAAATTGTAAGTACCGGCCATCGATCGTGACCGGGGAGGAGCTGTTGCTGACCGGACTAGCTGCGCACGCATGGAATCGCCGGGTTATATCGAGGCCTGTGCGCCACCATCTTCTTCCGCTCGTTCTTTTTCTTCTGGTGGGGATCCTACGATGTCTTGACTCGGATGATGAAGGAGCGGACGAACCTATCCGCTCCGGCCATTAATTTCTGGGCTGGTGGGATCTCGGCGCAACTGTTCTGGCTCACCTCGTATCCATCTGATGTGGTGAAGCAGCGCCTCATGACTGATCCCATGGGCGGGGCTCTCGGCGATGGACAGAGACAGTTCCGGTGGTGGAAAGATGCTGCGGTGGCGGTTTATCGGGAGCGCGGGTGGAGAGGATACTGGCGGGGCTTTGTGCCATGTTTCCTGCGCGCATTCCCGGCGAATGCGATGGCTTTGGTTGCATTTGAGGGTGTGATGCGGTGGCTCTCTTGAAAAGTGGTAGAGACTCGCCATGTTACTCTTTAGAAATGCATTGTACATATATAGATTAGATATTATACCAGGACGTGAATGAAATGACTAGACTCTAATTCTATAATTCACTTCTCAAATTAACCTATTTTGAAAAATGAAACCAGAAGGTCTTTCTTTTGTGGTGAATATAGAGATGGGGTTCTTGTGGCATGATAGCCAACCCTGCAGGCTTTCCGCATTCGGTCATCGCGCTATTTCTCCAGCGACCAGAAACAGCCATTCGGAAACCCCCCCCGGCAACTGACTACAAGTTAGTTCCCTCAATGTCTGAATGCAGAGGAGGGTCCGCGAGTCAAAGCATAGGGAAGGTCATGGAGAACCTAGGAAAGGAAGGCGGAAGAAAAGGGTCCCGAGCGATCTAGAGAAAATTGGGCCCGTGTGTCTTCTTTTTCCCATGAACCTCTTGTCTCTTCTGCGCACCACCATCTCCGTCCGCTCTCCCCTCTGGAGACTTCAACCGGGGAATCGAAACTTCTTCCACTTGTTATCCGACTCGCGATGTCCGGGGACCGGCTTACAACTGCTTTTATTGGAGGATTCGCCGCGGATTACGAACTGTCGATCCCGTAATCGACCACGTACGCACACCAAAAGATCATCATCGTCACCACCTCCGAATCTCACGCCCTTCCTCATATCTCCCAACGGTCAACCAGGCCACAATGGCCGTCGCACGTCCACTGCGCCGCACAAGCCCCATCACCTTCTTCCTGGCAGCGTTCCTCGCCTTCGGATTCCTCTTCTTCCTCCTCTCCCCATCCTCCTCCGCCACCACAACCGCCACAGATACCTCCCAACAACGCCGCGAAGACGCCGCAGACCACCCTCTCTCACCACCCACAAAACCCTTCCTCAAGTCCCAACCCGTCCGCAATGACGGCCACGAAGCCCCGCCCCCAGTCGTCCACTACGACCTCAACAAGCTAACCAGCACCTCCGACTCGGCCAGCAAGGGCGAACGAGTCCTCATCCTCACCCCCCTCGCCCGCTTCTACGACGGCTTCTGGAATAACCTCGTGAAGCTCTCCTATCCCCACGAACTCATCTCCCTCGGCTTCATCATCCCCTCCAACAAAGAAGGCACCGCCGCCCTCGCCGCCCTAGAAGCAGCCATCTCCAAAACACAATCCGGCCCCATCCCCTCCCGCTTCGCCAGCATCTCCATCCTCCGACAAGACTTCGAACCCCCCCTCGTCTCGCAAGATGAAAAAGAACGCCACAAACTCTCTAACCAGAAAGCCCGCCGCGAGTCCATGTCCCGCGCTCGCAACAGCCTCCTCTTCACCACCCTCGGGCCCGCAACCTCCTGGGTCCTCTGGCTCGACTCCGACATCGTCGAAACACCCCCAACCCTCATCCAAGACCTAACGGCCCACGATCACCCCGTCATCGTCCCCAACTGCTTCCAGCGCTACTACAATACCGACCACAAGAAGTGGGAGACGAGACCCTACGACTTCAACTCGTGGATTGATAGCGTCGCGGCCCGCAATCTGGGCGATAGTATGGGACCCGATGAGATTCTGCTAGAGGGGTATGCGGAGCTGCCGACGTATCGGACGCTGATGGCATATCTGGCCGATACGGAGAGTCCGGATCCGAAGCGCGTGATTGAGCTTGATGGGGTTGGGGGCACGGCGTTGATGGTTAAGGCCGATGTGCATCGGGATGGGGCTATGTTTCCGGCTTTTCCGTTCTATCATCTGGTTGAGACCGAAGGGTTTGCCAAGATGGCGAAGAGACTGGGGTATCAGGTTTTTGGGCTGCCGGATTATCTTGTAAGTTTGTCACTTTTCTCCCCCAACCTTTTCTTTTTTTCCCCTCTCCTCTTTTCCCTTTTACCGTGGTGCCTTGGTTGAGTGGTAGAATAAGTGCTAATTGAGTTTGTGTGACTAGGTGTATCACTTTAACGAGTGAGTGATGTCGGGTGTTTGTTTCTTTTGCCCTTTAGATCGATGTTGATTATTGTGTATCGATTTTTTGGTTGCTTGCTTGCATCCGCGCAGTGTGCGCTGGGGGTTTTCCGTTCATTGCTAGCTGTGATGTGATGGTGGCTCTGTTTCCGAGTTTGGTTTCTTTACGGGTTTTCCCTGTCTTACTTTTTCTATATTCTTCTGGCTGTGTGGTTAGTCGGATGGGCGTTGGTTTCATGTATTATGTAGAGTGGAAATATAAACCTAGGTCGTCTGGTGGTCTATGTAGTGGTTGCCATTGACAGGCTGAAATGATAGTATTCTAAAGAAATACCATGCATATCACTGATGTGGTCTGATAGTGAGTAGATGACCTTTTTTAATAAAAAGTAGACCAAACATGTAGTAGCTGTCGTAGACTATATCCCTAACGTCTTCGGTTTCCGAGGATTCAGTAGACTATCATATCGAGATAGTGGTCTATAATTCCCAGGGGGCAGAGGGGGTGATAACACCACCTAGTCCCACGAGATTCTACCAAAGTCAGCAACATTCCATACGATCAAAACGAAAGATAAATATAGGGAACACATACGCAAGCATAATCCCCGCCCCCAATGCAACAGCCAAAAACTGCACAATAGTCTTCCTCACCTCCACCCCCTTGTCCTTGCCCGTCTCCAACAACTCCGGGATAACACTGACGGTCCCCACATAAAGGAACGTCCCCGCCGTAAAAGGCAAAAGCATATCCCCCCAGCTCAGACTCGTCCCCCAAAGCCCTCCTACCACTTCCCCGCCTTCCAGGGTAGTAGTCGCACCACCGCCCCCGAACTCCTGCACCGCGATGCCAATAAAGGTGCCCAGGAACGCGCCGACGGCGGTAATGAACTGCGCGCCCATGGCCTTCTTCTTCGAGAAGCCCGATTGCACGAGGAGGGCGAAGTCGCCGACTTCGTGGGGGATTTCGTGAAAGAAGACGGCGACTGTGGTTGTTGCGCCGATGGTCGGGGAGGCGTAGAAGGAGGAGGACATTGCGAGGCCGTCGGTTATGTTGTGGGTGAAGTCTGCGATGAGGTTGAGGTAGCCGCCTAGTTTGACGCTGGGGTTGATTTCCTTTCCTTGTTCTTTTTCTTCGGTGGCTTTGGGGGTTTGTTTGCGGTGTTTGAGGTCGCCCGTGGAGGGGGGTGAGGCGCTGGTTGTTGTTGCTGTGCTGGTGTCATCATTGGGGGTGCTGTGGGTGTGGCTGTGGGAATGGTCGTGGCCGGCGCCGCCGGTTGCGATTCGGAGGGTCTTGTCCATTGCTACGAAGGTGAAGAAGCCGACCATAATGCCGACGCCGAGGAGGAGGTTGCGGTTTGGTTCGACCATGACGAAGCGGACGTGGTCGGGGGAGTCTTCGCCTAGGAAGATCTCCGGGAGGAGGTGGAAGAGTGTGTCGCCTAGCAGGCCGCCTACGGCGAAGGCTACCATCACGGAGAGTGAGGAGGGGTCAATGTTTGGTGGGCATAGTGCTAGGAGGAAGTCTGTGTGCGGGTTAGTAGTGTTGCAGGATGGTCGTAGGCGGAAAGGAGCGTACTGGGGGGTCCAGAGATGTATACAGTAGCTAGAATTGCGTTCACTGCTGGGCTACCTGGGAAAAGGACGGCGAAGATCCTCGATGTCAGACTGGTGGTTTGAGGGCTGGTGGCGCGTTTGTGCTCGTTGAGAGATTCCACGAGGGGGCAATTCTAGTGGACTTGTTAGTTGAAGTTGATTATCTGGGAGTACAGGTACGAGTAACGATTGTGCGTAGGAAGCGTGGAGACGACAGTAAAAAAAAAAAAAGCTCAACATAAGGAGTATGAAGTGTTTACCTGCAATTCATCCTCTATCTGTCCCACAGACAGCTCTCCAACGGGGATAACATCTTTGGCAACCGTGAGTGCACTGAAAAGGAACAATCCTGCAGCTAGGGCTAGGCACACCCTGCGCGTCGGGGAGAAAAGCCGAGCCATTGCAGCGAGAATCCTTGAGTGGAAAATGCAGAGATCAAGTAGTGTTAGTTACTTAAATACTAAGTCACTGACAAGCGGCCCGATCGCCGGACCCTTAGATTGATTGATTGCTTGTTATCAAATCAGGGGAATCAATCCAAGACAAACGTGCCAAGACTCAACGGATGCAAACATTCAACACTTTTCGGAGAAATCGATAAGATTATTAATTTTCAAAGTTCTTCAGCGCATAACCAACTTTTTTTTTTTCTACACTACAGTACATTGACTATAATACACATCCATTAAAGATGGGAAACCCTAGACAAAAGGCCAAGCTTAGGTCCTCGCTGCCCAAGCAGAAGCCCAAGAGGACCGGTATCCTCAAGAGCGGCAAGAAGAAAATTAATATGCTCGGAAATGCTATCATCGCCGAGAACTGGTGAGCATCTTGATGCGGACAAAGAATGGAAGAATCGCGCAAAGCTAATATAGATTTCTGCAGGGACCGGAATCTCACTCTCACCCAAAACTATCGTCGCCTGGGTCTCGTGCATCGTTTGAATACCGCTACTGGTGGTTCTGAGAAGCGCCTGAAGAAAGATGGAGAAGGTGTCGAGGAGCTTCCGGAGGACTCTCTTCACATTAAGAGCAGTGCTCAATCCGCCGCGAAGAAGCATCTTGGCCTCGGAGAGACGAAGGTCGAACGCGATCCGGAAACCGGCAAGATTATTCGAGTGATTCACCCTGGGGACGAGGACATGATCGAAGTAGCCGGACGCAAGGTCCGCCGGTCGAACCCGCTGAACGATCCTTTGAATGATTCATCCGACGACGATATGGAGGACACCCAGCCACAGAAAAAGGGACGTGCCGCGACTACCATTGTGCAGCAACTCGAGCGGCAAGCGGATCAGGAGGGACAGGCCGTCAAGGCGAAGAAACCACGACACCTGAGCCCCAGAGAAGTGGAGTGGGTTACAAGGCTGATCGAAAGACACGGAGACAACCTTACGGCTATGGCTCGTGATAGGAAACTGAACCCGATGCAGCAGACCGAAGGGGACTTGAGACGGAGGATTCGCAAGTTCAAGGAGAGCCAGTCATAAAGAGATCCGTTTGTTGCATTCTGTTCCGGCGAGTTTGGCGTTAGATGGTTGATTTTGGATAAAAGTATGTTTCTGCTCGGGTTTTGTTCGATCATGGCTGAGATGGTCTACTGGCTGTCGTTTGTCGTCTGAAGTCGTGTCATACCATAGAGTCATCGCCATTCTGTCTGGCATCAGTATCCAATGATAATCTGAACATATTCAAATAAAACGAACGTACAGATTAGCTTTCAGAGTCCCAAAGGTTGAGATATTATGATCTACTCTCAGAGCCTACTGGCTGATACAAATAATGGCAGAGGGACCTACATGTGCACTCGACTTCACTAGCAACAACCGTCATGGATGTCAATAAGTAGTATACCCGAATAACTTCACTGCAGATGGCCGTCAAAGGACACGACGCGTCACGTCGACACGTACATACTTTCTCCCAGATCTTCAAACTTGACTCTTCGCTACAAGTGTCGTCCCATGCCACCCTGAATCTCCATCATCAACACACCCTTATCTACTCAACACCGTCTCACCCAATCCACAGCATCACAATCGTAACAAGATGACCCCCCTACTCTTCCTCTTCCTATGGATCATGTCCTCCCTCTTCCGATCCGCTCATGCCAGAATCACCTAGTAAGCCTCACCTCACCACCCACTGCAGACCACAAATCGCTTAACAATCCCAGCAACGCCCAAACCACGTCAGCCTTCTACTCCTTCCAAAATGACTACAACTACGCTCATGACAACCTCCAGAGCCTGACAATGCTCCCCGCAGCGATCCACCCCATCAGCACCGAGTACGTCCTCTCTCTAGCCCCCAACACGGAATACTAGTATACACTAATTCTACGCAAACAGAGCAACACATATCAACGACGAAACCCACCACGCAACCCAGTGTTATAGTATTAACCCCTATTTTTCCACGAACCAAATCAAACAAAGAATCCAATACTAATCAAACCAACCAGCCAGCAACTTCCCAACCAAAAACGGTGCAGGACATCCCCACACCTCAGTCACCAATTCCATCCTGCAGCGCTTCCACGAGGAAGACTGGGCCTCCTATCCCAACAAGGGACACAGTGCTTTGCCGCGGAAGATTCCGGGTCCCGGCTTCAGTCTAACTCTCGCTAGCGATGCCGGTACGTCGGCCTCTTCACGATTGTTTCGGAGCGAGTGTACACTTTCGCCCTCAGTGCCCGTGACGCCGGTGATTGGTGGTCCGGGCCTTGCCCTGACGGTTGGGCGACGGTCGTGCTTTGATCCTGGGGCGGGTAAGGAGCAGGTGTTCTTGGAGAGGTCGAGTGGGTCTGGGGCGAGTGGTTTCGAGACTGCAATCATGAGTTGGGAGATTGTGACGTCTAGTTTGGGGTTGGGGGTGGAGCTGCCTAGTGCTTCTGGTGAAGGTGCTACTGGAATATTGACTTCGACTCGGTTTGTGGTTGTTACTTCGACGGTTGGGGGTTCCGGTCGGTCTGGGGGTGAAGGGGTAAGGCCTGGTTTGGGGTATGTTTTCTTTGTGCTTGGTTGTGCTGTTTGGGGGTTGATTTGAGTAGGTTGCGGTGTTTTTAGTTTAAAACAAGTAGGTGGGTTGGGAGTGATATTCTGGGGGATATTTTCGTCTACTCTTTCAGGTATAAGGTTTTAAGTTGGGAGAAGGACTTTGATTGACTGCGATCATTTAACATTCATCTTGTGGTTTGCTCACATATCCTTCACGAAGCCCTGTTTTGATACCCTGCCTTGGTCAAGCACAATGTAATAATCAGCGTCTTTGATAGCTTCTAGTCGATGCGCAATGGTGATCACTGTAGACTCCTTCATTTCCTCCCTGAGAACCTGCTGAATCTCTAGTGAGCTCTCGTGGTCAATGGATGCTGTTGCCTCGTCTAATATGACGATTGAACTCCGACGCAAAACTGCCCGCGACAGACCGATCAGTTGCCGCTCCCCCTGGCTGAGGTTTCGACCCCCGGCTTCAACGTGTGTTTCTAGGTTCCAGCCGTGTCGGCTGCAGATGCGTTTTAGGACATCTGCGCACTCTTCGTCTGTGTACTCGCCGATTGGATCAAGGTTCAGACGGATACTGCCTGGGAAGAGAACGGGGTCTTGCGCAACAAATGTGACCCGTGTTCGGAGTGCTTGTGTGCTAACCTGTGCGAGGTCGAGGCCATCGACCAGGATGCGGCCGGAGTCTGGGCAAATGACGCTGAGAAGAGAGACTGCAAGCGTAGACTTCCCGCTTCCAGTTCTGCCGATGATGGCTGTGGTAGATCCGCCGGGGATGCGGAGAGAAATGTCGTTGAGAGATGGATCTAGGTGGGGTGCATAACGTATGGTTACATCTTCGAAGATGATGTCTGACCCGAATTTTGGCCAGTAGACTGGGGGATCTATTGTCCCTGGTGTTTCCTGCTCAATATGGAGCAATTCGTCTACTCTTTCAACGGACACAAAGTCCATCTGCAGTTGACCATACTGCTTGCACAAGGCGTGTGTAGACTCCACGAAGCTATTGGCTGCTATGAGGACGAAAGCTGCCAGACCTGGAGTGACGTTTGTATACAGTGCAAGGGCGGTAAGGCAGAATGTTGAAATTGCCGATAGGCCTTCGAAGCGGTACATCAACCAGCTCTGTAGCGACCAGTAGAAGTGGTCCATGCCCTGGAATTTATCCACGACTGCGATCACTCTATCCTTGAAGCGAGATTCTGCGTGGAATGCGCGGACAGTGGTGAGGCCGTGCAACAGCTCTCCGAAGTTAGATATCAGTGGACTCAGTGACACCATTTCTAATCGGCGCAAGCTTTGTGATAAGGGGAGGAATCGCAAGAAAGTGAAAATGAAGGCGGCAGTTAGAACAAATGAGAACCCAAGGAAGGTCGGGGTGACCGAAGCTATGACGAGGAGCGATGAAACCCATACGATGGCTTGAAAAACAATTCGCTGGAATTGCTCACTGATATTGCCATCGACCACCCCAATATCAGACGTCAGCCGATTCATCAAACGCCCAATCGGGGTGACATCAAAGAAACGGAACGTGGCATGGCTAACTCGCACCATGACCTCCTGGAAGAGTGTTCTGCCTGCACAGTAAACTATGATAATCATCATGAGCTGGGAGGCTAGAACAGCAACCGATTGAAATGCGGTAATTGCAAAAAAAGCCCAGAGCCAAGGTCGAACATCATCGATAGGTGCCGGAAGCTTGTCAAGGGGATTATCAGGTTTCCAGTTAAGCACTTGTGGTAATACCGCTGTTTCTCCCAGTCCCCATGAAGAAGCCTTCTTATACGACGGCGAGAAACCAAGTAACACGACGCTTTGATCATGGTTATAGGCCTCGCCCCATTCTTTGAGAAACCAGGATTGACCAACGGCTGCGAGGCGATACATTGATATGACGATAACAAGCACCGCCCACCATTTATAGTTGCCAGCTCTGATATAGTTCCAATAGACCCGGCCCTTCACTCCCCATTCAGCTCGATGTTCCTCTTCAATAAACTTTGAGGGCACCGCAGCATTATCATCCTGCTCCTCTGTTCCATCTTGTGTCTCATCATCACTTGAATCAGAGGGCGAGGCTTCGTCCGTATCATCAAAGCCCAGAGCTGAGGAATTAGTTTGTTTGTCTTCAATTGTAGCTCTGCCATCCTGAATATGGACAATCTGGTCTGCGATATGGCGAACCAAAGTGGTGCGATGAGTTACCAGAACAATTATGCGGTTTTGCATCAGCGGACCGGAGAAGCACCTGCGGACTATAGACTCTGCTGTGTTATGATCCAGGGCAGATAGAGGGTCGTCAAGGAATAAGATCCTCGCAGTGCTGTAGACTGCCCGTGCGAGAGCCACACGTGCCTTCTGTCCACCTGATAGACCAATACCATTCTCACCCACGAAGGACAAATCGCCGTGCTTGAAATTAGCCAAGTCTGGGAGCAGTGAACAAGCGTCAAGAACTTGCTTGTAGCGTCGCTCGTCGTAAGGCGAGGAAAACAGAATGTTATCCCGAATACTCATACTCTGCAACCATGGCGTTTGAGAACAATATCCGACCATCTCATTCGGGGTGTTGGATACTCCACTGAGTCTATCCAACTCACCCAACAAAGCTTGCAGCAATGCCGTCTTTCCAGCACCCACTTTACCACAGATGACTGTCAGGCCATGGGAAATCTTCATACTGATATCGGATAGCACAGGCGACGTTCTACCAGGCCATGCAAAATAGCATGACTCCAAAACCAGGTGGGTGTTAGAGTGTGCTGCAATAGCCTTCTTTTCTTTGTCTGGTTCAGCCATAAAGTCCTCTATGCGCTCCATAGCAATGGAGGCGTTGATAAGTACTGTTATGAGATTGGGTATTTCTCTCAGGCGACTTTCCAGCATGGTAAAGAGCTGCAGCGCAGGAAATATAATGTCGATGCGTAGCGGGTGACCGGCCAACAGCGTATAGGCATACAAAGCCACTACAGGGAAAAGGCCGCTGGCGAAGGTATTGACAAAGCGAATTAAAACATTGAACAGGCTCGTGATGATTCGAAGGTTTAATTCGGATTGCCTAGCATCCATGACCTGACGAAGCCAGTGGTTCTGCCACCCATACCAACGAAGGTGACGCAGCGCCTCCACAAATTGGGACGATATCTGAAGTCTAGTATCAGTCGCTAGTCTGCGGACTCGCTCCCATCGGAGGAGGGTGCGCGTGATAAACGCGTTCAAGACCTGAGCTATCAAGATAGCTATGATCCCCAGGAAACACGACGGTCCAAGCAATTTCCAAACTAATACCGTGGCAATAATGAGACCCAGGGGCTTGTCGATCAAGGTGTCGACTTCCCAAAACCGCTGGGCCACTTCATAGACATCTCCTCGTAACAGATTGAATATCTTTCCCATGGAAGCAGCGGTCTTCACTTTAGCTTTACTGGTAGTTTGCCGCCGCAGAAAGAGTCCACAAAGGCTCCTCTGCTTCTGCTTTGATGCCACTTCACTGTTGACAATATCATCATTTTGGGCATCGTTTTCGTCTTCCTTTTCCCCTATTTTCTGGCCGGACATGTTCTTCCTCGAAAGTGCTTTCTCATACACCATCATCATCATCTCGCCTCTGCTTCGTTCGTAGCAGCGTCTACCATGCCAAATGTTTAGAACCTGGGACTGCGCCGCGACCAAACGAAGCACCATTGACAACAGAGCGTAGGTCAACGCAGCACGTTTCGAAGGATCTGAGTCTCTCATGGCCTTTAGAAGCTGTTGCAAGAGTACGGGGGTAGAAAAGTCTGTGAAAGTGATCAGCGGCAGTCAAATATAAGGCGTAGTAAGGGCCCTACCGCAAAGCATCTGCACCGTAGAGATTCCGGTGATGATAAGGACGTCAATGCCATTTGCTTGAAGCAGTCTAGAGATAACCGATCCTCGGAGTTGGCGGAACTTTTCATGCAGTTTACGATGTTGAAACTCGAATCCCAAGGACCAAACGTCATCCTCATCCAACTGTCTTTGCTTGCCTACTGTCATCAGTGGGGCCATCCAAGACACGGTAAGATATTGCCAAAGTCGCAAGTTATCCTCTGGACTGCGAAATTTGCTGGATGGTGGCTGGCCCACAACGCCAATATCGACACGAGGGAGTAAAGGTCCCCGAAGTGGCATCATAAAGATAGTGGCGCAAGCTGCAACTGCCGCACCGGCCGCAATGTAATGAGCATAAATCTTATTCACTGCGTAAGCATCAGAATTCATGGCGAAGGACATTTCCACTGCAAATTCCATAGCAAAGAAAGCTAGCATGGAAGCCGGGCAGGATCTCGGACGCTCTATGGCGATCAGGACACCAGCTAACGTCTGATACAAGTCAGTCTACTGTGCGCGACAGAGGAGCCATTACCTACCCAAGAACCTAGAAGTATAAAGTTGTTGATCGTAATACCAAATGGCACTATTTTGATGAGTTCAGCTGCGACCCCAATCGTTGAGATGGCAAGTAGGCTTATCACCCATCCCGTTCTTTGTCTTGGTCCCTCTGGTAGTAGCTCAGGACATGGTGGCTGTTCTGAAACGAAACGCCGTGTCCATTTTGGGCGCTGAAAGTAAGAAGAGCGGCCAAGAGCACGACCCAGCCCAATGATCAAGACTATCAGACCCGGAACGATAGAGAAATATCGAATGGCACATGGTGAAAGCCGGGCATTGGCCGAGTCCTACATGACAAATAATCAATTAAAATCGACTATCCTACAATTGATCAAAAGCATACCCATATTGAATGACAGGAATGCAGCGCATCATGTTGTCCGTCTAATAGCATTGGGATAGCTTGACTTGACAAGGGAAATGGTAGTCCATTGGAGGTATTGTTCAAGGTAAGTCGAGCGGGTGTCCTCTCTGATCCAAAGACGAAAGTGGTAATTTAAGTGTCTCGGCGCGGACCGCGGTATCGATGGGTGCCTGAGGCATGATGGGGGTACAACCCCCCACATATCTTAGGTTGGGTTTAGGTTAGACCTCGTGCCTTGATTGGATCATGAGAATAAGTTTTTCTTCCTGGAATAGTGTAGCAAGAATTCATACAGAAGTTACCAGTACAGTTAATTACATCATTCATAAAATAAGATGACCAAAGGACATATAATGGCTTAGAAACTTAGTGACACATGTGTCCAATCATGCCCCTCACTACAATGACCCTTTAGCACTCCGAGGCAATGATTTACTTGCTTTACTGTGGCCCAGTGGACTTATTGATTAGTGAATGGGTCAGTGATAGCATAAATACTTGTTTGTAGACCATGGATGTCTTTCCTGTTAGGTCTTTGGTAGTAACGCATGTTGCTCCCTAGATCAACAACCATGATGAATTTGACGAGAGAATCTCTGTTGATCTACAGACACATTCTAAGAGAAGAAGCTATCGGGAAGTAGCCAGCCCTGTAGCAGTCCGAGAATATATCGGGATGTGGAGGGTGATGCCAAGCGCTCTGAGGGATATTTTCTTAGCTCCCTAAGCCTGGAAAAGTTAAATTAATGACTCTCCCGGGATATTTTCTGCCAACAGGGGTCGCTGCCCATATCCTCCAGATCCTCCGCATGGTACCTCTTCATTGTTTGATATTCGGGATAATGAATGCTGTGAGTCTTAGGAAGTTAGGATATAGAAAAGGGACCAAACTGGATACTGTTTTTTTCTCATCTCCACGACATATCAAACCTTCTAGACTTGTCACCTCACCAACTAGGTCCCTGAGATCTGGCTCCACATGATCCCAACACTTGAAAGGCTGTCTCACATTTCCTGGCGTAAAGCTGTTGACGAGCATTATCAAGTGCTCGTAGAAGGGGTTCCTTTTCCCTATATGCTCAAGGAGCCCTTTAATATTATGTTCATCCGCAAAATAGGATATATGTTGGCGAAGGAGGTAGCGCCACGAATCCTCCACCTCTAGCTCGTTCTTGCTGACGCGAAAGACCATCTCATTGACCATAACGTAGATCATCTAAAAATATTACTGGTAATCTGTAGGAAGTATGCAGGGGAAAGGTAATCATACCACGATACTAAAAAGAGAATATATCCGAAGCTTGGTTCTGGCGAGATCGACACCGACTTTCAGGGCTCCTCCAAATTGCATTGCCATAAAGGGGACCTCTCAACCATTTCCCAGGTGGCACGATGACTGTATCCTCGAGATCTGAGATCTGAACATTTTTAATAGTTACTTGGCCCTCAGCACTTTCTTCAAAGTCTACAAGAATATTATTAGGTTTAATATCTGTTGACAGTTAGTACAATAACAATGGTGTTTTCTGAAGCGTTTAAACTTCCCATTATGGAGAATTTCTCTATAATGCATATGAGCTAGGCCCCGTAAAGCACTTCGCAGAATGCTACTCTTTATCTCTTTGGACAGTAGTTTTTGACTTAGATGAAGCAAGTCTCTAGCCAAGAATGGGTAAGTAAACACATCAAGGTCTTAGATAATATCGACTACTGCTCGGACACTCAGGCAAGACAGCCGCTTCTGTAAGTCAAGCTGGTACTGGAACTCACCTGGAATCATATTCTTTACAATATAGTTCTCTCCTCCAGCTTTTCCCGCCTCCCTAGTTAGCAATAATACCTCCCGGTCAATCCAATATACCTTGCGCGGTATACGCATAGTAGGGGCTCTCTTTGATAGGTAAGAGTTTCTTCAATCTTGTATGTTCGCCCAGAATCACTCTTGAGTATTTTTCCCTGGGTAAGCGGTTCCTTGCTAGACTGCGACACAGTGGCCATTCCGTACTGCTGAGAGAATGACTGTCCAAGATAGTTCACACGAGTCAAAGATCTCACCGGTAGGTAAATAGAGTGACCCAGGCATATCGTGAAAAGGCTAACATCGTAGGGGTCGATTGAAATTTGCCTAGGATCGAATCGCCGAATGTTTCGCGAAGGAGATTCACGGGATAACCTTGGCATAGATTCTGTGCATTCGTATCTATTATGCATAACTCTTAAAAAAAGTCTTCTAACAATATTTCAAAGAACATGTTCGAGTAGTACAACAGAGTAACATCCCGGCATCTTTGAGGGTCATTTAGTATTGTTGGCATACGCAAGTCATGATCGGGGCTCTAGTGGGAAACGATTCTAACAAATGTATAGGACAAAAGAATAAGTTACTATCTAGAACATAGAAAACATGAGGTTTGATAGATAGGCTTAAACAGAGAGCGTCAGGACTCAATAAAGATCTTTCTAGGAACCAGCTAGTAGAACAATGAGACGGCTATATCATGTATGAGGTATCCCGCAGAGGCTGGTACCATCTTAATTCAGGACAGATGGCTATATGGTAGGGTGGAATTCTTATAATACAAGACTATAGTATATTCAACCTCCTGGAAGTTAATCAGAAGGCTACACTACCTAAGAACAGTAAAAGCACAATTTGCTCTTAGAAAATAGAGATGTCTCTTTCTATGTCTCTTCCTAAACATAGATAAATACAAATACTAAAGGCCTGCACCAGGAGGCTGGGTCATACAAATGCAACCACAATCAAAAGATTGCTGCATTACTGTTCACCTTATAAAAGAAGTCCTTTGCTGCCCTCTAATTAAACAAGTCCGATAATATCTATTAGTCTCGATTTAACACAATAGAACTACTCCGTCCGATCGTACCTAGACATAGCACTGGAGATAAACATCGGTAACTGGTGCTAAGCAGTATTACAGAGGGCTTTTGGCACGCGTTGGTAAGCAGAGCATACTCTTCGCATCGCTCCAGTTAAGATCAGCGTCGCCTGGGGATCCAACTGATAGACCAATGCGTTCCATGCAACCGTCCATTCTATACAATCATTAGCCCAATACAAATATTTAATCTTAGGGCAATGTATGACTCACCTGAAAACTCCGCAAGTATAACCTTCCGTTACTACGATGGAGCCGATCTGCCCTGATGGCCTAATCTCTGTTAGCTCACTCTATATTTGGAGGAATTAGACAGCTTTACCATATGGGTGACAGCTTGAGGCACGAAGTGGCGGTAGTAATGTTGATCGGGGTTGAGCTTCCCTCGAAATTTGGTTTTTCATATAGAGATACCTAGATGATCATATTTCATTAGTCAACTACATTATTAGATTCCCATTCAATTTGTCACTTACAAATCCGGGAGCAGGAACAAAGACGCATTTAGAGTAATAGTAGAGGTTATCAGTACATCCTGCTGTTGGCTGTTGGCGGTCTTCTTGGCAGGTTGTATCTGATTTCATCCTGATAGAATGTTATTCGAGTAACATGTTGAGATTGAGATAAGACATTCCCACTTACGAGTATAAGTAGCAGTTGAATAACACCTGCTCCGGCGTCTGACTTGTCGGTACAGTGATCGATTTATTATCATAGCTATGAAGTAGTCAGTCAGGTAATGCACCAGGCTACTTGAGATGTTCGGTTGAGAGTCTTACGTTGGAATGCACTGGGACCACGGAATGATTGTTGAAGTGCCATTGCACCCACGTTGGTTGTATACCGATGCCTATGATGGCTTGTTATCATGGGTGTTCCCTTATACTGTTGTTTCACGACCTAGCTTACTGTCTCGGCTGCGACGAATGCCACAATTGTAGAGATCACCGTCAGCCACGGCAGACTCGAGAATTGCATCTTGGTGCCGGTCAAGAATCAGAACAGGAGAACTTCGTATAAACAAATGACTGTAGAGTATTCACAACCCAAAAACAAAACTCGATGAGATAAAAAACTCCTAAACAAATATTAAGGTTTTGAGGGACTTTAAGTATATCTTCCGCGCCCTTTATCGCAAGAAGAAACCAAGTCATGAAGTCATACACTCAGTGTGATTGCAGAACGAATCAATGCCTCTCCTAGTGCTCCATAGCTATGGCTATGGAGCCTTCTGCTCTTTACTGTCTCACTACACTTTCTTTTCAGCTTCTGGGACGATCATTACTAAATCTCAATCGCTGTGGAGTATATGTGACATTGCTGACAGGAGATCCCTTGGACTCCACTTGATGTACCACATTCCATACTTCCGCGTCCCTTTAACGGTAGACTATCCATGACTTTACTATTGGGAGTGTGGAGTAGATTGGTCTCAGTTGTATGATCTACCAATAAAATGATGGCCCGCTTTAGAAGGGTCATTCCGAGTAGGAATATACTACGTTACAGGAACATCCTTTTACGACCTTAAAGGGTAGTTTCTTAAAGGGCAAACGAGACGCAATAACCCTGCCAGCTGAAGATACGACCAGCCCTGTATAGCCCCTGCCATTGAGATTCGAGCCTTGATGATTAAACCACATATGCAACTTCAACCCTGGCTGAGCTCCAAATTCCATTACTCTCCACAGACATACGCGCAGCTCTAATTGATCCAGCCACTTTCGGGGTAGTTTGTGTAACCTTCGGTTAGTACTGGCTACCCGGATGCAGACACAGCATATTTGATTCAGCTGTGCCACCAAACGCATTTCCTCCCTCAGTGCAGGGATCTGCAGGTCTAGAATCTCATTACCATATGGCCCGTACTTTTAATCACATGTTCACGGCCCCTGAGAAACTAGTGATCCCGAGAGTCGAACGTCAGCCAGCCATTATATGCGTAATTATGTAGTACAAAATACATGATATACTTTGCATATGCGCCAATTATGAGGATTTATGGTTTGTAATACCAATAACCCCTGTCTGTTCCTTTTAGGATCCACGTCTCAATTCTTGCGTCCCAGGCTCACTCTGCAGTATCCACCATATATAGTTAACATACAATCGGATACGAGCCTGTTCAAGCCTATTCTTTCCATTGCCATGATATCAGCTGTCTTGTATGTTCAGCTGCTAAAGCCTGATCTTTGCATAGACGTCATCGAGTTGCTTTGTGGAGCTGATCATACGTAGTTCTTCTTCGTAGAAGATGAATCCACTCGATCAAACTTCACATCTAAGCGTAGCTTCCGGGGATGTCTGTAGTGATGTAACTCTCAAGGTCTGCAGTGGACTCTTCTGCCGCCATGGTGGTGTTTCTGTGAATGGAAATGTGGCAAACCAATATATATTTAGCGGATGTGTGTCCTGCATGGAATGCTCTCCTCTGCAGACCATTTAGTATACAAATCCCTGTGTAAATCAGTATTCCAACTTTTCTTTTTTTTTTTTTTTTGTCTAGGTGTGGTTTCTGTCTACACTCAACCTTCAGACTTGATAATGTCAACTGAGCAACCCTACCCCTTCGCACCCGGCGAGTGGCTACCACCACTTAGCAAGGTCTTTCAATGGGTCAACAGCGTGCGAGACGAGGCCGTAAAGGACTCACCGATCCCCATCGATGAGCCACACCATCTCAACCCAGAAGCGCCATATCCTACAGTTATTACCGACTTCAAGGATCTCGTCGAGAATGACGCTGGGCTCAAGAAGCTTTCCAAAAAAATGTTCAACGAAATTCCACGGTTCGAAAACGACCCCACTAAGTTTTACAATGTCAAGAACTTTGATGAAGCATTGATGGTCTTCAACAAGATCATGTTCACCCCACCCTTGGTGATGTCCATTAGTTCGTCAATGAGCGCCATCACGGTCCCCTTCAACGCCGTCCTGAACTGGCCAGCAAATACACCAAGTGGGAATGAATTTTTCCTGAACAAGGACGTCAATGAAAAGCTCAGGGCCATAATCAGCCAATGGGGAGACTTCCTCCGGTCTCCAGCATCTACAGCGCACCTCAATGACCAGCCGGACGGCTGGCTCTCAGACGAATATGTTAAGAAAATGAAAGAGTACGCACAGTGGAAGGGTGACATCAAAGACCTGTGGATATGTGATACGACACAGCCACATTGGGGATGGAATTCCTGGGACGCATTCTTTGTCCGCCAATTCCAACCCCAAAACCGCCAAGTGGCACCTGATGATGAACCGAACAATATCATCGTCAACCCCTGCGAAGCCGGTCCTCAGGTTGAAGAAGGCAAAACATATCCTCGAGATGTGCGGACGAAAGTGCAAGCCCGTGATACATTCTGGCTCAAGAGCCAGCCGTACTCGATTTTCGACATGTTGAATTACGATGGATTAAGCCGACGCTTCGTTTTCGGGACGGTCTACCAAGGCTGGCTCAGCTCTGCATGCTACCACCGTTGGCATGCACCCATTACTGGAGAAGTCGTCAAGACTGCGCTAATCCCAGGGACATACTACTCCACCGTCTCGTCGCATAATTACCCTGAGCCGGACCCTTCCGGCCCGAACCTCTCCCAGCTTTACTTAGCTTCCGTGGCTACCCGGGCCCTTATCTTTATTGACTCTGGGGTTGAGTCGTTGGGCATTGTGTGTTTTATTGCGATTGGGATGAACGAAGTATCTAGTTGTGAACTTAAGGTCAAGAAGGGTGACCGTGTTGCGAAGGGAGACGAGATTGGCATGTTCCATATGGGGGGTTCAGCCTTCTGTCTGCTGTTTGAGAACGGGGTGGATCTGGAGTTTGCGGAAGTGCCGAAAGAGAACAATCCGCAGGGATTGTTCAAGGTTAAAAGTCGCTTGGCGAAAGTTAAATGAATGCTTGACGTGTTTTAACTTTGGCGGGTTTGGAGCAATTGACATAATCTTGTTGTCAAAGGTGATATCTGGTTTCGGACATTGAAGATGGCTCTCTCTTACCTGAGTGGGACCAAATATATTCTTTTCACAGGAGAATTACCTCATACAAGATTTAGGTCAATGCAGTGCATGCTAATCATTCAACAGCTTCTCAAAAAGACGTAACTCTTCATTGCCTAGCACTCTCCCCATATGTATCTAATCCACCAAGACACAAGCAGCACATCCCATCACCAAGTAGTTCCTACTTACAGATCACCACCTCTCTCAGCCTTTCGAGACAACTTCTTAATATACTTAACCAATTCCCCAACCTCATAATGCTCAGGTCCACATTGCCACTCATAATCATCCCTCACACACCACAGCTCCTTATCGACTTGAACCGTACAACTAAAGTTCGCTCCCGCGGAAATCGTATCCTCAACACTATTGTACAAAAGATCCAAGCCTTCCTTTGCATACGCACATTCGTGTATCTTACCATAATCAATATCACTATCCCGAGCACATTCCTCCAGCAACTTAGACTCTGGAACCCGTTCATAGGAAGAGAGCACACAGTTGTTGAAATCAAGGGCATCGGCGACGGAGTCCGCATACTCGTTAGCGCATGCCAGGAACCTGTTGCCTTCGCATTCGTTGAAGCCGTGCTGGCAGGTCACGTTTCTTCTTGGTGCAGTCCAGACCCTGGAGGAAGATGTTAGGGCATTTGGGACTTTACTTTAGGTGAAGGGGTAGGAATAGGAGTTGGGACGTACTCTCCGACATAGCCGATCTGGAAATCGACCTTGTCTGCCACTTGCTCGTATGCTGGGACGACTAGTTTCTGGAGGCAATCCCGGGCATCGGGGCAGCGGCTTTCGATGTAGACATTGAAGGGGACTTTCCGGGCTGTGGTGTATGGGCCTCCATTGTTGTGGAGGTTTAGTGGGGTTGTTCTAGCATTGACCAGGTTGGAGGATGAGGGTGAGAAGCTGATTCCTGTTAAGAAGAGAGCTGCGGTGATGGCGCAGCATCGAAGGAGGGGGGTTGGATTGTTCATATTCAATCGCTTGGGTTTGTTGGTTGTCTTAGGAAGGATGGGAGAAGAGACGGAGCTAGGTAGAGGTCAATGTTGTTACCGGGTTTTATAACCGCAAATTGTTCTCTATGACACAATCCAGACATATATGAGGTCAATATCCATGAACACAGGGAGATGCTTTCCGGATTCGTGAGCAGCTGAGTTTCAGCTCGGCCCCTACATTCCTCGATGCTCGGATCATGTTTCCCTGTTATTCTTTAGGTCTAAGATTTGTTGATCGAAAGAATGTTTGAGACACATTCCATTTCAAGGTTTCTTCTCATTACTTCTGAAGAATACCCTGGATATATGTGGGGTTCTGAATTTGATCCAAGCTCTTTTTCTTTTTGACATAACAGTTAAGATAAGGAACGTCAACTACAAAGATAGTGACAAGCCAGACTTTTTGCTACTCCTCCGTCGTTTCATTCCAGTTTTAGTCCCTCCCCAAAATTCCGCATTGAGTTCTCAAGGTGCCAGCCACTTTTTTTCTTAAAAAAAAAACAAATGAGACAAAGATATTAGATTTCATTGCTCCCTCCTTCATCTGGTACTTCTGCAGATATTCATTGCTGGGCTGTCTAGTACCTATGAGGATTTACCTTCCCTTGGGAGAATTGTGGCTACTCCCAACAGGTTGGGCATAAGCTAACCATTTGTTAACTGGGATGATAGGGTGCGTATCACTGTCAAAACCTGTATCTATGAACTTCCCTTGCGCATCCCGAGTCCACTCCAGATGCACTTGCGGCCCAAAAACGAGGCAGTGAGATGATCCTCCAAGATGGAACGAGCCAAGTTCTTGTCCCTTCATGACCTTTTGGCTTTCTTTCACTAGGATTTCGCAGCTAGCAATTTCATCCATACCAATTGCAATAAAGCACATGAGACCAATGACAGGATTATCAGCTTCGATGAAGATGAGCGCTCGAGTAGCGACTGCACTGATGTAGCGCTGGGAGAGATTCGGTGCAGAGGGGTCCGGTATACTGCTGTTCGCGTATTCTTCAGGGAAACCGTACTCTCGAAGCTCGGAGAAGTAGGTGCCCTGTATTTTCTCTACTTTCTTGATCGTCCCAGAAACCGGGGAATGCCAACGATGGTAGCACTCGGCGGCAAGCCATGCTTGGTACACTGTGCCGTACACAAAATTGTCGACGTACAAGCCGTGCAGCATATCTTGAAGCGAGTATGGCTGTTCTTTCACATCAAATTTAGCACTTCTCGGTACATTCGTCGACAAATGGTAGGCGACGGACTCGCAGGCGTTTGCAATGATACTTTTATTGGGGTCACCCAAATCATGCTTATTGTCTGGGTACTCGACAGGACGGACACCGTCACGGAATTTTCGAGCGAAAAATGCATCCCAAGAGGAATATCCTCGGCAGCTATCGCCGGCATCGGTGATGTAGATCTGGTCGAAATTCTTCTTTTTACCGTCAGGCCAATATGGAGAGGCCTTCACTGTTAGAATTTCGAGAGGACCAGGAGCAAACCAAGACGGGAGAGCATCTTTAGAGACTGGGCTTTTGAGGAAGTCGCCATGTTTGTTGAGAATATTCTTCAGGCATCGGTTTACTTTATCAATCTTGAAAAATTTGTTCCCGCTGTCTGTGGCCATGGGCCAGTTGAGGATGGCATTGAACGGCACCCCGATGAGACCAGCTTTATGGGCATCATCATTCCAGTGTGGTGCTCTGTACAGCACTGCGTTGAGGCATTGCAGCATGTGGTTAATATCTTTGATCCTGCCCCATTGGCCGCTCGGATCATGGTCGTATGTCGGAGTTGGGGGTATTTCTTGAAGCATGCCCTCGGCTAGCTCCTTCAGTTGCGGGTCACCGTTGATTAACTGCCCGAACTGTTGGATAACAACATCCCACTGCGTAGATGGACAGCTTGCAGCCTTCTTGATGATATTCAGGCGATATTTATCAATAGCTTTGAAGTCTTTGGAGTGAAATGAGTCCCTTGGTGGGACATGGACTGCAGTTGTTGCCATGGCTAAGTGATTATTTTGAAATGATAAACAAGGATGAATGTTGGAACTGAGGTGTGTTGTCCACCACAAGAACAGATATTACTTTTGAATGTTATTCAAGTATTCAATCCACGTAACCCGTCTTTGTAGCCCACTTTCATTTTTAAACCCGTAAGCTGGAAGGGTACGCATATACCTCAACCACGCATATTTCACAACAGTGTTAAACCTGGTGGCGAGGCTTCCGTTTGCAGAGAACAATTGAATTGACGTGGCTAGCTGAACACTGCAGTTTGAAGTCAAACCTCCACCTTCACCAAAACCTTACCCCTGTCAATGTCAATAGCATCACAGAGCTTTAGTCCTGGTGGATAACATCCTTGTCTAAACAGGTCATATATGAGATCATATTGCGTGTTTGGTCCATAGTGCGCCCACCAGTGGAAGTTTTGTTCTGGGAGACTAAAGTTGCAAAACCTTGAGCGAAGTTTGTGTAACCACGAGAAACTTAAATACAGATGATTGGCTCGAATAAGGAAACAGCTGTGTTCATCCACTATATCATTTTCCTCAGTCAGCTATGTTACTGCACTACACATAAATTAAACTAATCGATGCTCACTATTACTCGGTGGATCCAATGTGCGTAATTCTGCATCATGGACTATCATAAGCCTTCAATTAGCGCCTCCGATGGGGATCCCAGTCAAGTCCACAGTCTCATAGGTACACCGTTGGAAAGCGTGAAGTGAGATAATTTCAGTGTCTGGTACATCGAAAGCGAAATCCTATCCGGATTTCAAAGCTGTTTAAATGTTGGGCTTCTGTAGTGAAGGGACTGGCGTCGACCACTACGGGAGCCCCACAGATTTTAAATAGAAATTGCCCTAGAGGCGATTTGAAAGCCCAAGCGGTGTCGAGAAGGCAAGAGATTGATGTGACAATCGTCGTCCACATTTTGTTTCAGGTGAGTCCTCTTGGATGTAGGTATGTATACAAGCCCTAAGAAGGCTAAAGCTCAAAGAAGAGATAAGTAGAGTCATTATGGAGAGTTCTATGGGCCGGACTAAGCTTTGCTACGGGGCTAGTTCCAGATAGCGAAACATGACTTGGCAGCATTACCCGCAGGATACGAGTTCTCCACTTAGTATCTTAGACTTATTCCTAGGTTTCTTTTAAATGGGGCCACCTACACTGACTAGATTGATTACTGCTACTGCACGTATATCAACCCTCCCAGTATATTTTATATGCAAATTGTATTCGCACAATACTGTCCTAGTTTGTACCCTGAGGACTAAGTTTATGCCGAGCGTAAGAACTTCTTGAATGCTGTAGGGGCATTTTTTGATACCAATTTTATTAGGTGCCACCCCGAAGAGAGAGACATATATATAACCCGTTAGCATGTTCTACTCAATCAAATTAACCAATGGCAATGGGTCAAGCCTTGTCCAATGTCCATAAATGATATATTCAACATAACCCGATACATGTATACAAGGCTTTCATTATTCTATTCCCTTCTTATCGGAGCCATGGTCTCTTTGAAGAGACACGGCTGGATAGTGTGATGTAGTTGCTAATTTCGACTGTTGTTGGTTCTTGGTATCTAACACAAATATTATATTGTCGTCCTAAATTATACTGCAATTGATCCCTACACATGCAGGCATCATTGGGAAGGAACAAAACGGAAAAAGGAAACATTATATACAACTCAAATCCCGCCAGCCAGCCAATGCGCCAATAAATCATGTTCCATTCAGGTGTCAATCCCTATCTTCATTAGCTGTTTGCCTCTTGTCACTTTCACTTGGCATACTGGTCCTATGTACAATTCGAGCCCACCGCCTCCTCCTCCATTCTCCCATGACTGGTGCTCCAGCACCTCCCTTCTCTTCGTAATCTTGTGATGCCCGCCCCTTCCCTTTCTTTTTCACCTTCTTAATTTCTCCCTTGAGAGACGACCTCAAGTCTGACTCAAAATCCTCATAGCCTAATGCAGTGTTCACTCCATCACTATCTCTGTAAGATGTTGCAGAGGGAAGGTCCCAGACCCAACCCCCAATCTCATCACTGGTCGCGCTATCTTCAGATGCAGATACCTCAAAGCCGACACCAGTAATCATTCGTTCAACGACCCACTCTCGGCAATCCAAATCAAGCTCCCACTTCTTGCTCTTCCAAGCCCAACCAGAAGGAGGCTGAACATCGTCGAAGAACCGGCAACCCTTGGGACGGTCTCCTGCAATACGTAATGGCGACAGTGGGTCGTATGGCATGGGGCTGAAGAGGAAGTGATCCCATTGCGAGTTGGAATAAGGGGCAAGAGAGCGATATTGGATTTCGAAAATCTCCACCTCGCGCTCTTCGGGATACGTGTCCAGGGAAATATCGGCCAACGACCTCAACGAGGACATGGTCGCTGATGGAGAAGATGGCAGAGACAACCCCAAAATGTCCATCGCGTCCTTCTTCTCGGCGGTAGGTCCTTTGGAAGTGTGTCTTGCTGTTCCATTCGTAAAGTCCCCTGCAACACTCTGAAAGAAATCTTGAAGGCTGGGGTTGCTGAACAAAATGGCAGCGTTGCCACCCACGAGGAGAATGATCCTCCACGGAAGAAGGTGCGCAGACACAAAGAGCAAGACTGTAATGACTGTAAAGAGTAGAAAGACCACTGAGGACAGCTTCTCGTTGGAGAAGTTCGTAAGGGGCGCGAACGCGGAAACAGTTGCGTCATGTACGTCAGAGAAATCAGCCATGCAATTTTGCAGATCTCGCATGTTCCGGAAGAAATCCTTAGAGGTCTCTGGTGCCGGCTTAATCGTCTTTGCCGGTGCAAGTGCTGGCCCTTCAAATGAATAGTACGGAGTGATACTGGATGTTGATGTGGATGGAGGTGGGGGATGGCGTGCCAGAAAGGCGGGGACCATCACAAAAAGTAGAATAGAGGCAATGGGGATGATTACGAGAAGATGAGGATCTAAACAGACAAAAGAGTAGATAACGAGGAATGAGAATGTATGAGAAGACTTTCTCCAGGTGAGCAGACGCTCAACGCGGTTCTGAAATGAGAACACAATTCCAATCCTGCAAAGGCTCTCAGTCTGGGCTCGCATCTAGACCATGTGTCCGGGTCCATTGGACCTACCTTGCATTGAATCTGCGGAAGTTGTTGGCCATCAGCGGCAGACTGAAGGCAGGCCGTTTAGGGTCGACAGGCCGTTTGTCACCCATGACCACTGAATCGTTGTCGACATCTTCTGCTGGAATGACTTGCTGTAAGAGCCTTTATAACCCAGTCAGCGAGGGAAGACCGCAGAGATTGGAAGCTAACAAGAAGCCAGCAAGGACATACTTGGCGAATAATTTATCTTGCAAAGACCGACCAGCTCCCGAGGTAGATCGCTGATGCACAGCAGAAGGTTTGGGGTCTTTAGATTCACCCCTTTGTTTCCCTACGGAAATGACAGGAATAGGCACATCGCGGTTGGCGATGACGTCTGAAGTATGTTCATCCATGATATCTACCGGAAGAGATCAATAAGTAAAGACATTTCTGATGGCGGAGAGTGCGTTTGAATAAAAATGCTCGGTAGTTTGCAAGCGGAAGCACATGCGTCCTCGAAGGCGGAGAGCCGAATCTCTTCTCTATGATATCAGGAGCTTATCGGTGGTCGGTATGGTGGTGACAATACAGACCCGGGTGGAATTACCATTGCGGGTACCGCCTTGGTATTGCCATGTATGTCACTTGCCCTAAACCTTCAAGACAGCCTTACCTTGGGTAACTGGCATTGTTTGTGCTGTTTGCAGCTATGCAACTGGGTCACTCTCGCAGCAAAAAGGAGCAGGGGGTTTTTGGCGATAGTTGTTTAGAGGTCAAACGTGCTTTTGTTGTGTTTACTAGTAATTTCTTCCTTGACTCCACCACATATTTCAACCTTTTTTTTTTATTTTTTATTTCTTTTTTTTTTTGTGAATTATTTCCTGGCAGGCCCCTACCGATTCAGAACTGGGTATTGTTTTGATTGAAATTCTGAGTACATTTGTTTATCATAAGTTTCATCGTCTTTGGCTCTTTCCTCGCTTTGTTTTAATCGGTTGCTTATATACGAGACCCGTAACTTTCTTTCCCTACCGCCAAAAAGTCCCATTGGAACTGCTGCCCCAGGCAGAGTCGCTCCTCCGTTATCGACATCAACTCCGCCCTGATATTTCTTCCTTCAGGGGAATCCGAGACGAGATTGGACAGCGATCAACTTTTTCTCCGAAGGTGTGTATTTCCCTGTCGGAGACCCCCTCGATCTCCTTGAACAGAACCTGCTGTTCTTGACCCCCGCAATGGACCGGTAACCACTGTTGCTGGGTCGCGCGACATTGTTGGTCTAGGCACTCCTTTGTTTGAGAAACAGAGAAGTCATTTATTCCTGAATCCCATTGCGATTGGGATCCCACATCGAAATCATCGTCATACTTAACCACCAATCTCTTGCCCTAAGTGCGTTTGTATCACGTTCGGGGTTAACACAGCCGGAGTCTGAGGATGCCGGAAAAGCTGTCGGCCCAACAGAATTCAGGGAAGGGGCAGTCGCGTAAGGTTCAATCGAGGTCGTCGAGCCCGTCTCGAAATGAAGACTCGGGTTCAGGAGGTAAGAATTATGCCCTGTGATGGTAAATATCTACATCTGCAGCTGGCCGCTGACATCTTTTCGTGGCAATCCAGCAGAAGGTCCCGCCCGCAGGCGATTGCAAAAATATTCCTCAACACCATTTCTTTCAGAAGCGTCTCATGCGTCAACGGGGACAACAGGTTCAAACACAAATGTGACAAGCAGAAGAAGGTTCTCTATACGAGATCAGAAGGCACCGCAAGGTCCGCGACCGCAGGACCTGTCACGAAGAAGGTAAATGGCGTATTTTCACTTTGCCCCTCTGCCTCTGTCTCCCTGATACCATACCGTTAGGCCCACGTTCTGTGTTATTGGTATTTATAATTGATTCTGATCTTGTGTCGTTGTAGCAATCATCCTGGGTCGTTCTTTCACTCTGGGAATTCCTCAATCGATTCCACAAATGATTCCACGGAAAGCAACCATTCTCGTGTTAGCCTTCGATCAACCAGCATGGGCAATCTCCTAAAAGCAGACGCCAATCAAACTCCTCACGAAAACGCAGAATTTCTTACGCCGGTCAACTTCGATGACTTTCACAATAGCATCATTGGGGAATCGAGTTTCAATCAGTTTCCCGTGTCTAGAAATGGGAATACTGCAGGTTTCGCTTCTGTCAATTTCGCCTCAAACAGAAACGATGAGAATGGGATGTCCAGGCGGTTGAGGAGCAACTCAATCAGGAGAAAGAGTGTAACCAACCAAAACTCCTCGACTGAATCAGTAACCCCTCGTCCACCGGCATTGGCTACCGCTGCTCGAAGCCGTCGTCAAAGTCTCGCACAACCCTCGAATACAAGCAACGCCGCTCCACGGGCTCCGCGTAAATCAACAGGGCAGGGCTCTATCCCGTCTGCGAGGAGACAAAGCTTGTCAAGCCGAAAAGGTAGTGCTGACACCAATCACAACTTTCTTCACCCACGCACGCAGACTCTGGACTCCACACCAAATGATGGAACGAGACTGCCAACAAGCGCAAGAACTCTTAAGGCTAAATCGCTCCAACCGCCATCAAGGGAACCTCGTGAAACCTTTTTGACGACATCCGAATCAGCAGACCATTCCCGATCCTCTTCCACCAACGCCGTCCGAATGCCAGCCAAGAACGCCCAAGCAGGGATTACAACCCCATCTTCCACATCTAAAAGGGTTTCGGTTATGCCCCATCACGCGACAGGCCTGGGAGCTCGCACTATAAGCCCTACTGATGCGCGACGGATGAAGCGCATGTCCACGGCACCGCAGGCGCCTCCCGTACCTTACACTCCCCCTACTCAGACAGATACATTGCCTGTCCGTCCTCACTCCTGCGCCCAATCGCCCTGTTACATTCCCCGGAAAAGCGTGACCCCTTCATCTAATAGAACTACACCTGATCCATCCCGCAAATCCTATAGCTCTGGCTTGTCGCTGTCATCAGCTACGAGCCATAATTCGGCGAGGAACTCCGGAGGGTCGTTGCAAACTAGGCTTGCTCAGGCCGCATCGTCGTCTCGGCTTCCAACACCTAAACCCCGGGCGGAGCACGGGGCAACAGATGAGGAGGTGCCTCCTGTTCCCGCTATCCCGAAGGCATATGAGTCTCCGAAGGGAGAGCTCGACCAGCTCAATTTTCTAGCACCCCGCAAATCAAGCCTGCCGGTGGATATTGCTCTCCTGAAAGGCAAATCAGACACGGAGTCAGACACAAATCATGCAGCTAGTGCAACTGAAGATGATCCTAGGGACTTATATGCCAGGCGGCCACCAAAGACGCCCGAAGCCAAGCACAAGCCTTCTGCCAGTCTGGGAAAAAGGAATCTCCAGCCATTAAAATTGCCCCCTTTTAATTTGCTACCCCTCGGTACCCCAATGACTACAAAGATCCAAGCCATGAAAGAACGAGATGAGGACGCAAAATCCCACACCCCAACGGGTCAGGTCGTGTCGAAAACGCCAAGTACTCCCATGACTGCTTCGAAAGCAAACTTCTTTTCCGTCGAAGACGACGCTGTCCCACGGACGCAAGCAAGGAGCAGCACTGCACATTTTGTCGTGAGTACTTCAGGTGCGACCTTGAGGACAGCCAGCAGCTCCAGCGCATTGACATCTTTCGAGAACACTCCCATTGCTCCAAGGGCAGTTTCGCCCTACATCTCCTACACGCTCCCGAAGGGCAACAATGATTTTAGTAACCTCCGCCAAAAGGCCAGCGCGGACTATGCTTCGAAGGTGTCTCAACCACACAAGTTGACAGGCCCTCGCCCCCAAACCCAATCATCCGGATTCTCTTCCAACGCGGAAACAATTAGCCAGATGTCCACACCGTCTGATCCCGACAACAATAGCACATCTGGTTCTTCTCTTAAGAATAAAATCATCATAACCCGTCATCGGAGCAATTCCCGACCTCAGCAGGCAACCAACGCGAATGCCGACCCCACTAAACACGATCCCATGCCACCACCTAAACTCCCAGCGTCTGCGACGTGGAATAATCTTTCAACGATGAAGAATTCGAGTCCCACGCTTAAGCCAACCTACCTCAAATCCAAGAGACAGGTCTCTGTGTCTAACGCGGCCAACTCGCCGATACGGAAGCCCAGCTTCAGCAGTGAACAAAGTCTTTCGTTAGAACATAGCATCTCTAATGAGTCAGGCAAAAGCGATGCCCCAACCCACCGTTCCGCATCGTCGATCCTAACTCCAGTTCACAGAATCCTCAGCTCTGCGAAGTCGAATGCTGCATCTAAATCGGCACCTACTGATCCGAACGTTGACCCCGATATCCACATCGGTGACGAGGAAATGCGCAAACTCAATGGCCGGCGAAAGGATTTCGAAAGTGCGGCGAAAGAGTTGGATGAATTGCGTCGCAAAGCTGGCCCGAAAGAGCGCGTTGGCCCAGCCCAGGCACTCAGGATGGCGAACTTGAATATCTTTGAGCGCGGGGAAATCATTGACTTCAAAGATATCTATTTCTGCGGAACTCAGCATGCGAAGAAACATGTCGGTGACTTGAATGCGCAGGCCGCAAACTTTGGCTATGATGATGACCGTGGTGATTACAACATCGTAATTGGGGATCACCTAGCCTACCGATACGAGGTCATCGATGTTTTGGGTAAGGGAAGCTTTGGTCAAGTCCTGAGATGTGTTGATCACAAAACGGGTGGTTTGGTTGCAGTGAAGATCATCCGCAATAAGAAGAGGTTCCACCAGCAAGCCCTGATTGAGGTTAATTTGCTCCAGAAGCTGAAGGAATGGGACCCTCATCGTCGCCACAGCGTCGTCAATTTCACACAAAGCTTTTACTTTAGAGGCCACCTCTGCATTTCCACGGAGCTGCTAGGGATGAACCTGTATGAGTTCATCAAAGCACACGACTTCAAGGGCTTCTCTCTCAAGCTCATTCGCCGTTACACGAAACAGATCTTAAGTACCCTGGTTCTTCTCCACGCCAAGAAGGTCATCCACTGTGATCTCAAGCCAGAGAATATTCTCCTCGTACATCCCATGAGCTCCGAAATCAGAGTCATTGACTTTGGCTCTAGCTGTTTCGAAAACGAAAAGGTGTATACCTATATTCAGAGTCGCTTTTACCGTTCACCAGAGGTCATTCTTGGGATGTCGTACGGCATGCCGATTGACATGTGGAGTCTAGGGTGTATTCTGGCTGAGCTATACACAGGATATCCAGTCTTCCCGGGAGAGAATGAACAAGAGCAGCTTGCCTGCATTATGGAGGTTTTCGGTCCTCCCGAAAAACATCTGATTGAGAAGAGCACACGGAAGAAGCTCTTCTTCGACTCCTTGGGCAAGCCGCGATTAACTGTATCCTCAAAAGGTCGGCGTCGGCGTCCGAGTTCGAAGGAGCTTAGGCAGGTCCTGAAATGTGATGACGAGGCTTTCCTCGACTTCCTTTCCCGCTGCCTTCGCTGGGATCCAGCTCGGCGTCTTAGTCCGCATGATGCGCTTCGGCATGAGTTCGTTACGGGGCTCAAAACGCCCTCACGACCTAGGACATACACAGCGACTTTGAATAGCCCAGCCAAGCGGGGAAACACTTTGTCTACCCCGTCTTCGGGTCGGCCTCTTCCTGAACCGCCTGGAACAAGTCTCAAGAATGGCAGCTTCATCCGCAGCCGAGATGTCTCGGGTAGCTCTCCAATTAAACCAATAGCTGGGAAGCGGCACTCTACCGTGAGTGGTGTACAACCGTCCACACCTGCCAAGCGAAGTACAACAACTAGCATGAACACTCCTGGGTCAGCACTGCCTCGTGTTGCTGCTAGGAGTATAAGTGGAAAGCCAGACCTCGCGACAGCGGCAGCCGCAACAAGCCTGGTGAGTGGGACGGTCTTACAAGAATCAAGGAATGGCTGCTAACCTACATAATAGAAGACTAAATAAGGCTGACTGCCACTATCCTCACACTTCCTTTGTTTTTTCCTTTGCAATTTTCTTTTGTTCCTTTCTTCCGCTTGAATATCTGTAATAATAATTTTTTGACCTTTCAAGTTACATAAAAAGGTCTGGAATGTCTGCGGTTTTTTACCCCTTTCATGATGCAAACGGAGCCGATAGAGGTGGACGAGGAAAGAGTTCATCTTATACCCTTGAGCATTTGCATGCTTTTACACGATGCCTTTGTTTTGTCTCCTTCTTTTGAGCATACTGTTTGCAATTCTGTTACGACCTCAGAAAGCCAGCTTACTGCTCCCCATTACATGACCAAACCTTTGTCGCTCGCTTCGACTATACTTTCGTCTTGGTTTTTATGTCTACCTTTTTCATCTTTTTTCCATTTTATTCCCTTCCATATGTGCCCGATGTTTCGCGCATTTCGATGGACTCAGTGGTATTTGCATTCATACAGTACATTGTATATTTACCTTTCTTTCGTCTGTCACTTCACTTTTTAGCTCTACCCATATTCTTGGATGGTGGGAATGTTAGGAGTCCTGGGTTATGTTAGAATCAGAAAGCATCGATGCATATACTGACGAACTATAGTTAATTCAAGTATTCATAGATTGTGGGAGGTGTACATATAATGAGGATGCACACATCACTGCCAATCAACAAGATCTCCCTTTGTGTATGTATGTATGTATGTTTGTATGTTTGTAGCCAAATATTCGGCCAGGAATGGAGAATACTTTGTTTGACCTCTGAGATGCTACGTCGGGCATTGATATTATATTCATTGGAAGTTTGACCATAATGGTAGATGATTTGTTTGGCATCGTAAAGCCTCTGGAGAACCTCAGTTTCACGTTTCCATTATGTTGCTCACTGTTATAAACAAGACCCACACAGCTTTGAAACTGGTGCAGCACTCGTCACAAGGGGACTGGTAGACTGGAAGGCAGCCTCTTCACAATCACCAATCTCGAACTCAACGCCGGTGAAGCCGGTTTCGCGCATAGCCTTGTCCCAGGTCTTGGTGGGCTCATTCGGCCACGGCGCCGCTCTCCCTTTCCGCCTCCTCTGTGCCCTGCTCGCGGCGACCCCAATGACGGTGGCACCATCGGTGATATCTGGACACTTATGCAGACCCCCTTCGGCCTGCACTTGGTCACTATTTGTGCCTACGCCGGCCCAATTCTGGGCCCCGTGGTTGGGGCGTACACTCCCGAGATCGGCTTCGAATGGGCGACTGGATTTCCATGGGCATCATCGGCACCGTCCTGGTCTTCATGTTCATCGCCCAACCGGAGACATACAGTCATTTTTGCTAGAATGGCTCGCGAAGCTCCTCCGTGAATTAACTGGCGATGACCGGTACCAGGCTGAGCATGCGTCGGCCAGTTCTCTCCGCTCCCGGCTGCTTTCCAATGTGTACAGACCTTTTATCATGACCTGGACTGAGTCCACCATCTTGGTCTCCAGCTTCTACCTCGTCCTGCTCTACTTTGTGTTCTTCACTTTCCAAGGCCTTTGTCCAGGAGCGCTGGGCCAGCGGCAAGGTCTTCCGCCAGGCAATCAACGCTTCAGGGTGGCGTCTAGGCCAGCTCGAGATCCGCTGTCGTCCATATTCGCCAGACCCATATCAACACCGGTACCACTAGCTCGATACCGACTGGACATATGCCGAGCTCAAGGAGAGCGGCTTCCCCAGCAACGATTTTCCGAGGGACTCCTCCTTGATACGCCTGGGGGATCGATGTGGACCGGGATGGTGCCGACATCTTTATGGCTCAGGCCAACTTTCTGCCAGGTGGACTCTTACTGGGATTGACTACCTTTTCTGCGGCTACAGATGCTGCAGGTATACTCCATCTGTTCAAGCTTTGGGCAGAGAACTTCCGCGAACTGCACAGTCGGGATGCGGGACGGCAGATAGTGCCGTCGCGGTTCGTACCTAAAGGCCATGACCGTACTCTCCCCGATCAAATCAGGGGGGAGAGAGCAGCGGGCGTGTAGCGAAAAAAAGCCCCGTCGACCCTTTGCTCCGAGGTCTGGTCAGTCTTGACTCGGACTTTCCTGGAGAATATATCCCTGGGAAGACGCAATTAACTCAAGCAACGACGACCAATGGAAAGGCCACCGGTGGCGTCGACCGCAGCTGCGTGCTCAACCGCGTCATGTTCCTCTCAGGCCAAGACCTCGCTGCCTTGCAGAAGGAATGCGCCGCCGAGTCTTTATCTGCCGGGGCGTCTCTATTCTCCGTCAGCGACGTGATCAACGCACTACTGTAGCGTAGCCTGCTGAGGGCCCGGGCCGCAGCAGCAGAGGCTCTATCGGCGCCGCTCGACGAGATCTCAGTGTTCGGGGCGCCCGTCGACGTGCGCAGCAGCGCCTTTGCGCCCGACTTTCCACCGCACTACCTTGGCACTTGCTTCCTCCTCAACACGGCGCGGCTTGACAGCCAAGCGGTGCAAGAAGCGTACGGTCTCCTACGTTCGACGGAAGATCTGTCCCGGTTGCAAGGTCTTTTCGTGGAGAGGATGGACTCAGCGGACTTGCCTGTATCCAACATCATCTTTGACCCGACAGGGGAGCTGAACTTTGGCGATCGGTACTCTGGCAACGGCGGGACACCGCAATCGCTGCGAGTGCTCCACGCGCAGTACGCACCGTATGTGCGAATTGCGCACGTCCTGCCTCGGAACCCGAGCCACGTTGGTGTCGAGCTAAGTGTCAATTTGTTTGAGGATGAGATGATTTATCTTATGTGTGGAGGCAGTGTAGTCTTAGAATGGAAGAATAGAGAGCACACTTTGGGCTCAATAAATTGCTTGAGGAAGAGAACCTTTTCATCAATCAGCGTCATCACCTCCTCATCCACCATCTTCCCAGCGAGCTTACTTGTAGCGTTCCAGGTTCTCACGCACCAGCTGCTTCCGCTGCCGTTGCTTCTCATTTCACATCATAAAGATAACTACGTATGGGGATGGTCCGGCGATAAAGATCTGATCAGATAAGATAAGGGAGTTGAATACTTGGCCTCAACCGCAACTGCTCCGCCTTCGTTGTTTTCTCCGACCAAACCCTCCACTTGGCCCAATTGGCGTCCATTCATTTGCCCTCTCTTCATTCCTCATTCATGCCTTAAAACATTGGTTTATAGAGATACCCTTTGCGATACTAATTCGCGATGAATGGCTTCTCAGCGCACAACCTCGACGAGGATGCATTCGGGGAGAAGTCCGGGCTGCAGGGCGGCCTGAAGACATTCGACGCTTTTCGTACGTCTCCAACACAGACAATTGAACAACCCTCATCCTTACCCAAAATACGAACGAAAAGGAAAGGGAAAGAGAAGACAAAAACTAACAATCCAACCCAGCAAAAACCAAACCCTCCTACACAGCCCCCTCCCGCCGAGGCGGCCAATGGACCGTCCTCATCCTCCTAATCTGCACAGTCTTCTCCATCACCGAATTCAAAACCTGGTTCAAAGGCACAGAATCCCACCACTTCAGCGTCGAAAAGGGCGTCTCCCATGACCTCCAACTAAACCTCGACATTGTCGTCCAAATGCCCTGCGACACCCTCCACGTCAACATCCAAGATGCCTCCGGTGACCGCATCCTCGCCGGTGAACTACTCAAAAAGGACCCAACGAGCTGGAAACTCTGGATGGACAAGCGGAACTACGAGACCCACGGCGGGAACCACGAGTACGGGACGCTGGGGAAGGAAGATGCGGGGAGACTCGAGGCGCAGGAGGAGGATGTGCATGTTAGGCATGTGTTGGGGGAGGTTCGGCGGAATCCGCGGAGGAAGTTTCCCAAGGGGCCTAAATTGAGGCGCGGGGATAGTGTCGACTCGTGTCGGATTTATGGGAGTCTGGAGGGGAATAAGGTGCAGGGGGATTTCCATATTACGGCGCGTGGGCATGGGTATATGGATCGTGGTGGGCATTTGGATCATGGGAGTATGGCTTACTCTTCTTCCTCTTCTTCAGTTCTTCTTCTTTGCACAACTCCCATCCACTTGTTTTTCGGTTTTTCTTTTTCTGGCATATGGATGGGCTAACGTGTAGATCTAGCATTCAACTTCTCGCATATGATCACCGAACTCTCGTTCGGTCCGCATTACCCGGCTCTCCTCAACCCTCTCGATAAGACTATCGCAACGACCGAATCTCACTACTACAAGTACCAGTACTTCCTCTCCGTTGTCCCGACCATCTACTCGAAGGGTCGGGCAGCCCTAGACAGCACGTATTCGTCTTCGCCGTCGTCGAAGACAAACAGGAATTTCATCTTCACGAACCAATATGCGGCTACTGGGCAGTCTGCGCCCCTTCCCGAAAACCCTTACTATATTCCTGGGATCTTCTTCAAGTACAATATCGAGCCGATCCTGTTGTTGATCAGTGAGGAGAGGAGTAGCTTTTTGTCATTGTTGATTCGCCTGGTGAATACTGCTTCGGGGGTGATGGTTACCGGGGGGTGGGTTTATCAGATTGCGGGCTGGGTTGGGGAGTTGGTTAGGAAGAGGGGGAGAGTGAGGAGTGAAGGTGTGCTTGATGGGAAATTGGCTGAGTGAGCTTGATTTTTGACTTGTACTGCGTTAGTGTCTTGTATCTGTTGGGCCCCGATCTTTCTGTGTTTACTATAGGTGTTTGTAAAAGATGCTTTTATTTTGGTCGTTTCTTTGGGTTGTTAGTTCGCTATATGGATAGTACCCTACATTACAGCTGCATCAACTGACATACAGTTCGGGAGATATTATCGAGATATTGTAACGATAAAAAAGGGGTCATCAATTGGGATATCTACGCACCCGCCGTACTCCAACCACATGTCCGTGTATCTGAACCTTCTCGTAAATAGACAAGTAAACATAACGAGGTTTAGAAAGTGAAAAGAAACGTAATATAACTCTAGATCGAGAAGATCTCTCCCATCCCAACCCCAGCTCCCTCAGCCCCAGCCCGGCTGTCAACCAGATCCAGCCGCCAACCATGCCAGTCCTTGAGCTTCTTCTTGATCTCGCGGACCCACTCAACACGTTTGCGCGCTTCTTCTTCGGCCTGGGCGCGGGCGAATTCCGCCTCGTCAAACTCGTCGTCGAAGTTCTCTTCCGAGAGCAGTTCGAGACTACCCCGCGTAGCAGGGGGGTGCTGTTTATTCGATGGGGCGCGAGCACGGTTGCCATTGCCTCCTGTAAAGGCAGCGAGACCGCTAGACAGGACAGTCGAGAACGACGAATGTTGTTGGTTGCTGCGTCTGCGGGCGTGCTCGGGAGCTCCGCCGACGAGGTCGACATCGTCAAATGTATTCGCGGCCTGGTTGGCATTGGACGAGAAGGAGAGGGCGGGCTCATGGCCATCAGCGACCAGTTCCTCGCGTCTTTCTCTCCAGACTCCGCGGCGGAGGTCGAAGACTTCCCCTTCCAGGTCGCGGATCCTGCGCTCTAGACGAGCGCGTTCTTCGTCCTCGAGCTCGTCGATGGCGTCGTCATCTGCGCCGACGGCGTTGCGCTTGCGGATATTCTCTTGTTCCTCTTTGAGTCGGAGGTTCTCGTTTTCGGCGCTAGCGAGTCGGTTTCGGAGAAGGGCTACTTCCTGTTCTGTCTTTTCGCTCTCGCGCAATCGAGTTTGGTGCCGGGATTCGGACTCTTTGTGGAGATTGCCCATTGCTTCGATCTTTTTCTCTAGTGTTTCGATCTTCTTTTCTGATTCGGTCTTTCCTTGTTTAAGCTCTGAGAGTTCCCGCTCGAGATTCTTGATCAGGGTCTCCGTGGATGTTTTATCCACACCCTCCTTGACGGCCTTCTCCGACGCACGGGTCAGTGCAGCCTTGGTTTCTCTAAGCTCGCGCTGCGTACCCTCAAGAGTCGATTCACTGCGTGAGAGCTTCACCTCCAAAGCCGCGATCTGCGATTCGTGAGCACTACTAGACGTAGATTGATCCGTCAGCTGAGCGCGCAGGTTAGAGATCTCAAGCTCCATAGCCTCGATCGTAGCCGACTTCGACTCAAGCTGCTGCACAAGATCCGACGGCGGCGATTCCGAAGAAGCCGGCGAGGAAACATTGCGGTGGGATTTCTGAAGATGCGAATTCTGCCTCTGCAGCGAAGCAATCTCCGCTTTCTACATCACCGTCAGCACCAGGTCCACACCATTGACTCTCCCAAAAATGAGTAAAAAAATAAGGAAAAAAAGGAAAAGAAAAAGGAAAAGGAAAAGGAAAGGGAGTGAACTCACCAACTCCTCAATCTCCGCTACCTTGCTCTCCGCCTTCTCCAACTTATCCCTCAACTCCACAACATCAGCACTCGCCTCCCGCATATCCTCCAGTTGATCCTCCGTCTTCTTCCACCGCCCCGTAGCTTCCTCAAGTTCCTTCTCAAATCGTTTATTTTCCTTCTCCAGCTCCTCAATCCGCAACGCCTGCTTCCGATACACCTCATGCACAGACTCCCCATCCGCCGTCAACGGCGGCAAGGAAGGCGACTTCAGCGTCTGCGACGGTGAAGGTGACGCACTTCCCTGTGACACAGACCCCTTCCGGAACGAAGATGACCGCATCTTCGACTGAATAGATAGCGAAGCCTGACGGCCGTGGCCGCCGCGGGGCGCATCTAGTTTGGCAGGTTGGGCTTCGACCTCGGGTCCTGAGGATGTGGGTGCTGGTGGCATGGGTTCTGCGGGTGTCTCATTTTGTTCTGGCTGTTCTTGGATCTCGGGTTGTGGTGACTGGGAGACGGTCTCATCTTTCTTTTCGTCTGCGGCGGGTTGTCGCTCTTCCTCCTTTATCTCTTCAGATTCTTTGGTTGAGGATGTAGATTCAAGTGTTTCCGAGACGGTTGCTTTCTTATTAGCCTTCTTTTTCTGTTTCTGGAGTTGGGCGACCTAATTATCCAAGTTAGCTTGCTGTGTTTGGCTTGTTCAAGGGTTGGTACTGTGGAGGGGTTGGGATTTGGTCATACCCGCTTCTTAGCAGCGGCCAGCTTCTCGGCCTTAATACGCTCGTCGTCTTCGGTCATTTAGTGTGGTGATCTATGAGTATTTGGGGGTGTAGAGAGGTAGAGGGTAGGTGATGTTGGTTGGTCTGTGTACTGTACAGGTACGGAACGAACAGCTTTCCCCGTGTGTCGGTGCACGGGCCACGTTAATGGCACGTCGTTGCTATGTATGTAGGTTGCGGCCTGAAGGGTAGACAACAGGTTTATCGACTACGTAAAATATGTACTTACGGTCTTTTCTATGTTGACTTGATTAGAGTTGTGCACTGCATACTTGATTTTTCTACGGTTTGGGTGCTGTAAACAGTACGAGAGGATAACTACTGGATCTACTGTATGGCCAACTAACTTAACTCGGTACTCAATCGTGCACGATGCACGTTGAAAAACAGGTGAATTAATGCATTCAAGAATCGTAGTTACAAGAACAGAAATAAGGTCAATCACAACGCCTCGGGCGCGCCGCAACAAATTGGGTATGCAGCGCAAAGTCATCATCACAAAAAAGGAAACCACACAGCAAACCACGACTTCATCAATAGGGGCCTATTATCATCCTTGCCGGTCACCAAACGCCCCCAAACCCTGTGCAGATGCGGAACAGTATATGAACACAAAAAATATCTTTAAAAATATCCATATCGAGGTGAAAGAAAAAAGGAAGAACGAGCGAAAGACTAAAAAGGTAGCCAGTAAAGCAATTATCAAGTCGTAACAGGTCACATCGTGAATCAAACTTCCATCGAGTCGGCAATTTCCTCGCTCATAGCACGAACCGTGCCCTTGCTACCAGATCTGGATCGAAATTCCTCGTCGCTGAGGATGTAGTTGTCATAATCGTCTACAACCCGGCGGGTCGGTTTGCCAGTATGCTCTTGATCAGTGTCGCTCTCGTCTTCAAGCTGTACGCCTTCACCCAGCCAGTAACGAGCTCGCTTGCTTGATCCCAGGTCTGGTGTGAGATAACCGTCGTCGTATGTCCTCTTTGCTATCGGCGTAGCAACTCCCTCACTAGGAGTATGGCTCAGGATCGGGATTGCCCGCAGGTAGAGGTAACAAACACGTTTCCGGAGGCGGTTAAAAAAGAAGTAGTGTAGGCTCCAGATCGCTCCGTCGTCCGCATCAGACGGATCTTCTTCTGGTGAGTACGAGTAGATAGAGCACTCCTTCAATGATAGCTGGTCATCGATGATTCTCCACATTCTCGGGCCCCACGTAGCTGAAGCCCCTGCGTTGTATGACCCAGAAATTGTAACCGGCGATGGAGGCGCAAGATCAATCGCTTCACGTGGCCGAAGATTGAACAGTGTGCTATCTATCGTATTCATCACTCTTTTGAGATTCTTTTCACGATGGAAATCCGAGGGTCGCAACACATGCGAGAAATCATAGTCGGGGTGGCTTGCATTGAGTGTGGCTATCAGATAGGCGAAGGTCCTCCGACTTGAGTGATCACTCAGGGGGCCAAAAGGGCTCGAACGCGATAGATTGAGCGAAGCAGCAGCGTCGGATGCATTCGGAGGAGATAGTGATGCAGATAAACGAAGTACTGATTCGTATTGCGCTTCAAGTGATTGCTCGATGTTCTTGTACAACTTCCGGTCGGCGCGTGCAGCCTTGGTCGTGTACAGATCGCAGCCTCCCATGATATGACAGTCTGCTGTGTCGAAGTTCATCGAACTCGTCACATCCTCAATCTCGGGTAAGGGTAGGAACTAAAGGAATCAGCGTGTTAGTACAATGGGAAAGACGGGGAGTATCATATTACTCAGATAAAAGGGAAACGCAAACCTTCATCTTCAACAAAAGCGGTCAAGATTGCGACCGGTACAAAGCGCAATGTCAATGGAGGCGATCAACACTAGGTGAAAGGTAGAAGTATGCCTTCTGCGATCACTCAGAAAGACCAGGTGTCAAACGGTATCCCAAGCGATAAGGCAGAAGTCCACGTCGGTTGAGACGTAGCCGATCGGAGATAAGAGGTCGTGCGTTGGCAACACTTGTAGTGAATCGTTGGGCGGATATTCAATGGACAACAGATGACTGATTTGAGGTATTCACGGACAATGATCCATGACCGAGAACACCAGATGAAAATGAAGATGGGAACAAAGCCTGGAGGAAGACTTGGGGGATGGACTATCATACGGCGAATGGGGGAATGGGTTGAGTTGCGCGTTGCCTCCCCGGGTGGGAGCGGGTCACGTGGCGCAGCGGTCTCGGCCAGTGATATCATCCACCGCCCTCACGGGGGGCCGCGGACCAGAGTCGGGACTGGACCAAAAGTGACATTGTGCTGCTTTCCTTGGTTGAGAGTTTAACGAAAGGAGGCTTCTTTCTGAAAAAGTAGTCCATGTGGTATTAATTAGTTCTCTCAGTGAACAGATAGAAACACAACGCCTATGTATGTCCAACGCCAATATGTCCTCCCGTAAATCCCTAAAGCGGATATCCAAATATAGAAACACAGGAACGCTCAGTTGCCGAAAGGAAAGGCGCTACATGATCTTCGTAACCACATCTTCCTCAACCTAAAGCGAGAGAAAGAAACCATATTAGCCGAGTTCGACCATAACTGGATCAAGGAGGATCAGAACGCACGCGAGATGAGTAAACGACCGCAGTGGCAAAAGGATTGCAGGAAAAACAATTGGGCTATAGCAAAGTGGACTGAAATAGCAATGCGCGGAAAGTATACCACAAGCCCAGCAAACAAGGGCAAACAGAACCAAGCATATATAAATAGAATATCATAAAAGTACAGACAGAGTTCCAAGGGTCTAAGCAATTGGACGCAATCGCAGTAGCCCCAGACCCCTGCCATTGTTTATGCAAACTTCTAAGCAGGATACAGTGGTCAATAACTCACCTCCATGTCTTCCAGACTGTCCTGTTGACTGATGCACCGGAGGACATTCTTCTTGCTGCTCTCCTGCATCTCTCCGGCCAACAACAACTCGTCGAGGATGAAGTATGCCTTCTGGAAGTTGAAAATGATGTCCAGCTCGCAAACATTGCCGTAATACTTGTCCATCTGCTCCACGTAACGGTGAACGACTTCGAGGGTGATCAACTCGTTATCGGTCGATGCGCATCCGGCGATGAAGAAGAGCGAGGCATAACGACGGTAAACGACCTTGGAGTCTAATGATGGATGGAATATTTGTTAGGGGGGGGGTTATGAAATGGCCGGTTTATGTGGCAGAGGCGGGGGTTAGCAAAGCTCCGTACCCTTATACTCGAGGAAGTTACACATCCGTGTCCGACGGGACAGAACGAGTTGGGTCACATCCTTGATGATCTTGGCCTTCTCCTTGGGAGAAAGAGTTGTGAACCATTTGGCAAGACGCTGGAAGAAATTATTCAGTCAGTCCCCAGCCGAGCTTCCGGGTCCGGTCAAAAAGTTGGGTGGGCCACGAGGGGAAACGAACCACTTTGCCCTGACGGGAGAGGAGAATCAAGTAACTAAATGGGAAAATTAGCGCAATCCCTTACCCATCAATAGCGAGGTAGGCTCACTTGATAGCCATTGTGCGAAATGATTTGTGTAGTGATGAGCGATGGGGGTGGGAAAAGAGGCCACGAAAAGGAGATGTTGAGGGAAATCAAATCAACACAACTTCCAGAGCTCTGGAGAAATTCTGCACACGGGCCGCGTGGAGGGGTTTTTTTTGGTGCTTCTTCTTTCCTCTGCCCCGCCTGCCAGGAACAACTTCCTTCATTTTTCCCTTGTATTAAATCTTGATGTCTCTTGTCACTCTGAAGTTGGGAAATCTGGATTTATTGCTAATAACTAGAAACTCACCAAAATACAATCTTCGCATTAAAGAGTGAAAGGTCCAACCCCACACCCGCTTACCTACTGAAACAACACAATCCTTTCACTCAATCCAAGCACAACCACCACCGACTCACGCCATACTCGAGACAAATCCTCAAAACAGTACTCTGGGGTTATCTCGGATTATAGAACATCCAAATGCCAAGCGATCAATCCCCGATGGTCTCACACTAATCTTTGTTGACCTGAGAGCCTGTAAAACGACTTTTTGAGTTCAACTACAAGCGTTATGGACCTATCAAAGGCAATAAATCCGTGGCGCGCGACGCCGTATTCCGGCTTTTGTATCTGCTCCTAAACGGGAGGTTCAGCGATGGCATAAAGGATAGCGCTAAAGTATAGAATGCCGTGCTATTCGTTGTATCTCAATCCAGGTTTTTTCAAATGGCGCACAAGAACTGCAGTGTGTGTTGCTTATGAGGAGAGGTTCATGGTCTCCCCTAAACAGAGAGTGAAATTGGACCCCTGGACTAATGGGGCTTCCGCTAGTCGACCATCAGACGAAGAGAGGTCAACGGATGAAGATTTTGCGGAGTCGTACTGCTATTCTGACAGCTCTTGATCTCGAAAACACTTAAGAGGACTGTGAAGTGTGCCAGATGGGCAGTCAAAGACTCAGGATGTTAGGTAATTGTTGATGCTATTTACGCCAGATGTTCCGATCGCGCACCGACTCGCTGGCTATATATTAAGCAGATTGTACCTACTTTTACTTGTTAAGGATCAGCTTGTGTATTAATCTGATCTATTGATTTTGTTTTATTCCCTCCACCAAGCTCTCGTACCTCCCTGACACTATGCCTGTGTAGGTAGTCCGCCGCCTTCGCTTCCCTCGCGAGCTTTAGTAGGAGATTCCACGTCAGCTGAGTTGCGAGCTCTTGGTTAGTGTGTCTTGATGCGTGATGGCAAGTAAGCTCCGGCGCTGCTACGGGAAGACTGCACTTGAGAATATCAGACTCCGGAAGTGTTTTAAAAATCATGAGACTTTGTCCTTAAATGCTTAAAAAAGAGGAGGGTTGGATTGATATAAAAGAAATAATTTAAAGCACATGTACCACCGACAACAGATAGGTGGCTACTGGGCCGGCACCACCACCCCATGTCTACTTATCTGCAGGTGTTCCTTTAAGGAGTTGGTGGACTGGAAGGTATGAATCCTTCCTGGTAGCCGTACATGGGTGGGCCGGCGTTGGATCTACTGGGAAAAGTTGGACTTACATACTACGTGGTTGAGATTATATAGAAGAAAAAGGAAGAATAGGTTGCCAAAAGCTCTGTCAATATTGTTCTTAACCTATTTCCATCCAGTTTATGGCTAAGCTGATAAGGTTGGATAAGAATTTTATTGTAGAATCTCTTTAGACCTATCGTTATAAATTTAGTATTAGAATGAATTCCGTTGATATAACCCTGGTAGTTCCCAGACAATAGAATCGCGAGGCACACCTTCATCAAGCACATATCCTGAGAGTAACGGCTTTCCGACCTCCTTCTCTAGTTCAAACATATTTCCATCGTCGGATCGAACCAAAAGACTGTGTAGTATTCCACTTGCATCCCCATAGACATAGAGTGCTAGGGTAAACTCATTTGCGGGGGCTACTGCTACTGCATGTGATTGATGGATTTCTTTCTGCTTCTCATCGGCGACGCCTGAAGATCCAAGCGGTGCCTTGTCAGTCCGTCCACTGTCCAGCCACCAGATATCCTTGGTTATGTTGTTGTCATTGTTATTGTTGTTCACACAATTGAGGACAGCAAGCCTGCTGTTAACGCTGAATTGGTTATTGTCCACTTTGTTTGCTGGGAGCAAATGTTAACTCCATGTCTAGAGTGGCAGAGATAAATCTGGTATGAATACTTACCGTACCAGTGCTCTTGATATCTTGTATCTTCACGAACAACATGCAAGGGGTATAGGCCCTCTGAAGAGCCTTTGGTGTTTTCAGCGTTTTTAGGTAGTAGACGTTTGGAACTTTCCGAGCGCCTGTCCATTCATCCTGCACATGACCAGCGGCCAACGGGGTATTGGGCAAGACATCCCTAATCAAAGGAACGGGGGGTTAATACCACGATCCTCCGTCATCGTCAGGATGATACTTCAGATGACGAAGACTGTCTTCCTCGTCTTGGTAAAACAGGCGGACCTCGGCATTTGTTCCGTGACCCCAAGAAGTCCCCGCCATCTTCTTATTCTTGGGAAGCTTAATTTTGAGCTTTTCTAGAGAACCGGACCTATACTCCCCGACACTGGTGTCATATATAAGTTCGTCAAGGTAACCATGAGCGTTGACGAATATGAGTCGGATGTAGTTCTAGCGGTAGGAATCAGTTTAGTCTGGTTTGCCCACATGGCAGGATCATACATACATAATACTCGGTGGTCGGATTGTTCAAGGCGACCAGTGGAGAATTGTGCATTGCCACCGTCACTGAAGTGTGTTTCTTTGTCAACTTATCTATACCGGTATTTGTAGCTTCCCAAATCATCCCAGTGGAGTCCTGGTAATATATATCGAAATTTTCATGTACGTCATTGACAATGGCGACGGATGGCATTTCAAAATGGGGGTCCCCAATGCTGGCAAGCGAGGGGCTTTCAATGACTCGGAATAAGTGGTAATAATTTTCAGATGCGAGCTTGCCTATCGCTTTCGTGATTGGGATAACTTCGGTGTACTAGTCCAGTTTAGTTTTCTCTGATTCACTATCTTCTACTACAGCGGCCGCCAACTGACCTCAGTGACTCGCCAGTTTCTGAGAGGTTTCAACGGTTGATGCCCATGCAGCAGGACTGGATGTTGTTATTAGTGAGTCAGACAATAAATTCCGAAGAGCAGTTTGAACTCCTTGCTTGGATGCCAGCACTGTATCACCTCCTGTTGCATCCCAGGCCAGTTTATCGGTGTTTGATACGTTGGTACTAGTGTTAGTTCCATTGTCTTGGTGCTCCCATGAGCCTTTGACTGAGCCTGAGATATAGGACGTCGAGATAGAGGCGCCTACAGCACCTTTCAGCCGGTTCTTCACCTTGTTAATATTGTCTTTTTCATGTTTCTCAATGCGATGGGTACTGCTCAATCTCCCACCGAGCCTGACCGTGACTGCAAAGGACTGACCTGTGCGGACTGTGAGTACCTATGACGTGATAAAACAGACTGACCGGGTAAGCGTCCTCCTACCAAATTGCTCATAGAAACTGTTTACGGCCTCTAGACTTTGGGTTTTCTTGACCTTCTCGAGCGCTTCCACGCACTCTTTACTCAACTCCCAGACCTTCTTATCAAGATCGTCAAGGTAGATTTCAACTCTCAGGAACTGGGATTTCATGAGCCTACATCGGTATAAAACAATTGGTAGTACAAACCTTGTATGAAATCGTAATGTTTGTCTCGGTATCTGCTTTTCGGGTATTGTCATTAGTTGTCTTATCGCCCTCTACGCGAAAAGCCAAAGATCCAGCCCATGATGCGAGCCCTCCTGAGCTAATATTGAGCGTTAGAATGCGTGCCAGAGAAACTTGAGGAATCAAGAAGCTACCCACATAGGCCCCTCAATAGTTCCAGCATTAAATCCGAATTTTAGAAGCGACGTCACTGTCTCTGTAGCAGACGCATTGACCGCAATGTATGAGTGATCACAAATAGAAAAGCTCGGCAGCTATACAATAAATCTGTCAACAGAAGATTTGACTAGATATTCCCTCAGTCACTTACTATTTCCTCGACTATTTCCTCATTTTTTCTTTCTTCTTGAAAGCTATATAAAGAAATCACGATGTCAGAGTCTATAAAGAACACAACATACAATAGGGTAGTTACCCGGCTTTCGTGCTTGCCGGGCGTCTTTCTTGGTGCCGTTGATGAAGATTCCATGTAAGAAGCGATTCACTTGAATGATGCTCTCCCATTGTGGGCCCGTAATATCTTTGGCATAACTAGGAATGCGGACACATATAAGCAACATTTTCGCACACCAATACTAGTAACAAGTATAACCACTTACGCCAACTCATCCGAGGCATGGGTTGCGTAGTCGCTACCATTCAAAAGGTCCTTGATGTACAGGTCAGACAACCTCGTCAAACCTGGCTTTCCTGTCGTCCGTATCCTAACATATAAATTAGTAGACATGGTCATTGACTAAAATCACTGTTGGAGAGGCCTACAGTAAATTCTGAAGTGTTTTTCGGTTCTTTAACTAGCTCCAGCTGTTTTTCCAGAGCAGCCTTTCGCTCATCATCCTTGGTGCGAGTCTTTCGATTCGTGTGGTAAATAGTTACCCATGCAGTCGAACTGGCATCCGGTTTTGTCTCGGTGTTTTCTTCATTTGTGTTGTCTGAATCTTTGCTCTCTGACTTTTCCTTGGATTTGATAACTGTCTACATTGGCTAGAAATCAGTAGTTGGCTGTAGGGCATGTTACTTACCTGCGATGTGAGATCAAAGTAATCTTCCAGCGTCACCCTCATCTTCCACGAAATGTGACTTATCAGCCAGACAAAAGAAGCACTTCTTGGACCTAGGGAGATGAAGAATCAGTCAAAAGCATGTATCTTTCGCTCTAGCTGTCTCCTTACAGAGAGATGACTGCTCGTACTTCAGTTAGTTTCATCTCCTTTAGCATTTCCATCTCCCTTTTTTGCTCTCTTTCCCCGTTTAACTTTTTCCATTTCTCGAACAATGCGGCCGAAGAGACGATGTTGTTCTTTTTCATGTCATCTCCATCAAAGAGGACCTGACACTTGACTACGGCTTCCGTAGACATAGTGCTTTGTCTTTTGTGAAGTGGTCTTAAATTCACTGTATTGAATGACTATAAAAGCGAATCCGTACCGTGAAAATTAGTTATTCAACAATATTCTCACTACTCAAGACGCTTGTTAAAGATCACAAGGAGAGGGGTATTCGCTAATTGAAAAATCAACTCAGCTATGATGTGAATGTTCTTTGAGGATGGTAGTCTCCATGGAAGAATTCACTGCCAATGAGTGATTTTTAGTGGCATTACTCCTTCTCACAGGGCTTTGGCTTCCATTTGTCTCTTATTCCAAGAAAGAAAATGAGGATAGTGAATCTGATGACGAATGTATTATGGTAGAGCTTTGGAGGTTGCTGTGAAATGGCCTCAGTCAATTCTGGCTCATATAACTTCGAACTCTGCTCTGTCATACTCACCTCTCGTGCCCAATTGTCTTCAGAGGTTTTACCTCCGGTCTTCCCTGGACACCTGGTTCATAGGTTGTCACGCACAATGTCCTCATAGTCGTCATAGTCACTGCGACTGAATTCCCAGACATTGTCAGAGCTTAATTTTTCGATTACCTGATTTCTATTAGCTCAATCTGACTTGCCAACAAGCTTCGGCAACTCACATCACTGTAAGTGACACCATAGGAGGAATAAACATGGTAATCGCGTGACCAGGTATGACATAGCCCCTATACTGAAGACCTGTATTGTCCTCAAACGTAACATAAGGATCAAATCTGTACTTATAGCCATCCGCGACCCTTCCATCTGTGACAAACCAATATAGTTTGTAATCTTTCAGGCACATTAACCCCCACTTGATAATATAGAATTGACGAACCAAGATCTTCATGGACATATTCCTATTCTCGCTAGCCTATAGTCAATAGATTCTGTCCTCAGCCTCTGTGGCTAAGGACGTCGGTGCTAATCTAGGCCTTGAAAAACCATCCGTCCGAAGCTAGTTTATAGCCTTGCGACGATTATCCGAGCCTGTGAGCACCTACTAACCCAATTTACTTTCCTCATCTGCAGGCAGCAGATTTCGGTAATGAGCACTTCTTCGAAGCAGTCCCCGATGGAGCCTGGAGCCCGAGATCGCCTATCGGGGAGGAGGAAGCACTTGGGGGTACATAGAGTTCGTGCTTGTGGATGGTCTGGTAGGTGGAGTTACCAGAGTACTTAAGGGCGTTGACGGCGGGCAGCGCATTTGGTCGTATCTCATTAGCTTGCTTTTCAAACTTGTACATCATATTGTTAATTAGGTTCTGCTATCTCCAATATGGATGTCATACGAGTTTCCAAATTGGTACTGCCAATAGAATAGGTGACACGTAGAGATAGTAATAACTCCCTACGCCTTCCCAACATGTTCGTTCTCTTCTTGTCGGAGAAGCAAGTCACCAATAAGTACTATGAAATGCTAAAAGAAGAGTCTGAATCATAGAATTCAAGGTCAGTGTATCCTTACAAGATATAAACAACTTCCAGCGCTAGATCGCCTTCGTTGCAGCATATGCGCCTTTGATGCCAGGTTCGGGGGAATTATCAATAAGACTGATCTCTCATATTTCTGCTCAATCGTGGAACCGGAAGCCTTGCCTTCCGAGCTTCGCCCAGTGTTTGACTGGGGTAATTGGGTGTGCGCATCAGTTATGGAGAGATTTCTTTCGGAGTGTTCAATCTGCAGATCTAGGCCGCTCGTTATCACGTATAGGTTTTCCCATTTGATGATACTAGGCACTTCATTTTACCGTCTCCGTAAGCCAGATACTGAGTCGCTTCTAGAGTTTGACAATGGGAGCCTGAAAGACGACCCGATACTAGCTCAACAGCTAGTCGACAGTCTGTTAGCCGGTACGGAAGACGATATCTCTGTATCGGATGACCATGCGCAGGACCCTTTAATCCAAGTCCACAATACTGTATGGCGTCGCGTTGCCAAGGTACTGTCTGACAATCTTCCTCCTTTTTGCTTTGTCGGACACAGCTTTTAGCCTGTGAGGCATTATAGACTTCTCCAGTCGGTATGACACCGCCCATCCAAATTCCTTGACCTTGGTTGAGACATACTTAAGGTGTTCGACGCAGATTCGCAATGACCATGAGGGGCTATTGCAATGGAGTCATCGAGCAATTCACAATTGCTCCAGAGGCGAATACCCAGCCCTCGATGGGATGCTTGCTTTGCGCCGACAGTCTTCCGGAGTCTCGCCTCTCTTTGCCCTAGTTGAGTACGTCAGTCAAGTACCCGGGACGTGCACAGTCACTGATTGAGAGCAGATACGCTCATAAGCTTGATATTCCAGACTCAGTCTTTGAGGCCAAGGGCATGAAGGAAATTGAAAGAATCGGAATTGACCTAGTCCTACTGTAAGTGCGATCCGTTAGAAAGATAGATCAGAGACTCAGCAACCACAGGCAAAACGGCATTCTCTCTTACTGCAAAGAGGAGGTCGGTTTTCTTTTCTATCATGTGACAGGTCCAGTCACATTCCACTAACACGCTGATGTTGTAGAAAGAGGGCGTAACTCACAACATGGTCGCTATCTGTCGTCGTGCGGGCATGCCCGCACAGATGGCATTTGACCACATTGGTGAAATGCGCTTGTCTCGCTATTATGACTGGTACCTTGCGCTATCTGAGTTACCCACTTGGGGCGAGAACGTTGATTCGGAGGTTCAACGATACATTCGGGGGGTACAGAATGTTGTCCGGGCCAATCTTCACTGGAGGTAAGTGATGACCGATCACAATTGACATTGTCGCAATTTTGTGGTCTGGTACGGAAGTGCAGCTTTCGTTCTGGGAGATACTTTGGAGAGAAGAATGAAGAAGTCCGAAGGACTGGCATCGTGACTGTACAAGCTCAGAGTACTGATGTCGAATTGCCGATTCTTTGAGAATGCGTGAGAATGCGCCCATGATTGCTTTCTCAATACTGAATTCGAGGGTTTTTTTATTGTCTGTTCCTAGTACTGTCGCAGTTCGGTACCTCGTCTCTTATGCATGTAGGGCCAAAGGAAGGAGGGAGGAAAGACTAACAAAATGGTGAGGACGAGGTTGGGGAAGATTAAGTTCTAGGCGACTCGGGTATGAGCTATCAGATCAAATGTAAGAAGGGCCAACTAAGGCAACTAGGGCAACCTGGTCTCTATGCCACACCACCGGTTGGTCAGTTAGCTTTTTCACTGCAAATCGATAGTGGGAAGAATATCGAAGCCAAGCTTCATTTAGCATTACGATATCGAAAACACATAAAAAATATAAAAAAAAATACAAACTCCATCTTTCTCATCCAATCCACCCAACTATTCCCAACCTATCCTACCATACCCAATACCCAATACCCAATATACTCCAGTTTCCACACTCAGCGGCCAAATAAAAGCAATTACAGTTCCACAACTCCAGCACCTAGCCCCAAAAAATAATATTAGTTGTTATATGTGATTAGTGTGAAATTTCAAACGTAGGCGTTTCCGCATTTTTGACGTTTATTCTTTTCGATCATTCGGCAGCATTTCCAAAGCGTTGACGAGATATGCATGTCATGTGTGAGATTATTGAGCTAAATGCGATATATAGGACTCGCGTCCATGCGCACATGTACAATCACGAGACACCGCATAGATAATCCGGCGAAACCTATCGGAAACCATTCTATCAGTCGTACATACCAAAGCCTGTGAAATGGCGATCTTACAGTGTTCTCGGCGATCGCTCTGCCTTAAACCTGGGCCATGCTGGGGCGGGCTCCGGCTCCACGGGCAGGACCCGTGCGGGGACGGAGGTTGACGTTTCTACGGGACACCAAGAATGAAAGAACCATCGAGGCTGTGTACCCAGCCCAGCCGAGCCAGAGGAAAGCAGTCGATGCCTGCGCCTCACGGCAACGCTTCTCGCGGTGCACGGAACCGTTGGTAATCTCGTTATTAAGGGTATATTCCTAGTGGATCGACAAATTAGCCGGTGGATCTCAGTGAGTGGGTCTACCGATAGCACAGATAGATACTCGCGCTACCGACGCGCATCTCAAATCACGAGGGTTGTATATCACACGTACCTCGTTGCTGCAGCTGTGGCACTCAAGCTTCGCGGCCAGGGCAATACCAGCTGTGAAGAAGAAGATCGCATTGAGTGTATCTATGATGATCATGATGATCGGGTGAATCGCCCAGTCGGCGTTGATCGATGCCGGGAATAAATAGAATAGCGTGAACATCGAGAACGCCGAAACGAACATGGTATAGTTGACGGTCGCAGGGTTTCCGGCAAATGAATCGGCGATCATGTTACCGACTAGGGCCATGATGAGTAGGGTCCATAGGAACTGGTGCAAAACACATTTTGTTAGTCGATTCTATTCCACCTTGCGCAGTTTTCTCATCGTTATGTCTTGGACGGCGACAAGAAGCGCAACATACCTCCCAGATCCGCAGACCGAGCTGAAATGCTTTCATAACCATTTTTGCGACGGTTTTTTATGCCTTTGTATGTAGTACTGGATGTTTAGGTTTCGGGCTGTCGCGTGCGATGAAGCGCGTCGGTCGTTATCGTAGTCTGTGAGGTAAAACTGTCTCGGTCACTAGGAGAAGACGGTTGAAATTGCGGAGCTAGTGAAACGATTTGGCGGAGTCGTGATCCGAAAGGAGTTCTAGGGATGGAACGATGGGGTTGATATTGTATGTGCGGAATGTTCGGAGGGCGGGTGATGACGATATGCTGCGGGAGAAACTGCGACGTCATGCGAATCATGAAATCACCACACCCGATGAACCAACCACTGAGTCAAAATTAAAAGAGAGAAAATGAAAGAAAAATAAATGAAAGAGAGATTCTAGAGGCACCACTAGATCAAAATACTTATATTATGGTCTTTTACGGAGAATATACAGCATTGCCTCCGTCAAATGACGGCTGTCAGGCGTTTCTGCAGTGATACTTATTGTTCTTGGTGTTAGGCGCTAAAGTATGCAGACGACTTATAAAAATTAAAGAACTTCAATTAAACGCCTAAGGCAGGCAACAACCATCCTCATCTCCTGCTGTACGGCTTTTCCTCAACCCATCATCTCTTCCGCCCACATCCGATATGAAATGTATATGCCGTCACCATTTCTCCAATCTCAGATCCATGACACCAAAACTTTAAGCACTTCCCGATGACGATCGGTTCCAAAGGTTGGCGCCCCACCCACCAATGAAACCCTACAAATTCAGCTATAGATCCAGTGTTACTCTTGGATCCGTACTCCCTTACCAGTCATGGCCAGTTCTAGTTTCGACGCATGCAGTAGGGAGATTCGGTTGAGATGGAGAATTCTACTCATTCTCTATACCGAGTAGCAGACCTTCTGAGCTACGAAAATCCTGTTGGTCGACTCATAGTCTTGTACAGTAATGGGAGTAAGGCCATGTAAATCTCCATATAGCCAGAGAATGTATCATTGAGTGATATAAAAAAGAAATCAAAGCTGGGAAAGCTCAAGCTATAAACGCTAGTGGTATGACTTGGCTATGAGGATCTAGGCACTTGGCCATATTCTGAACCACACCGGCCCAACATTTAATAACTCAGTCGTTCTCAAACCACCCAGTCAAGTATCGCAGAGTCAGACAATCCAATGTGATTGGTGTTTAAGAAAACATCTATTGCAATTATAGCTTTACTTTTTGAGATGGCTTAAATGCGCTCTGCACAGACCCATACCTGCATCCAAGATCAGCATACTATTTTATAGTGGGAAAGACAACAGGATAGACTCACCCTTGAGTACATTGCCTACCGAGAGCAACACTTCCACTTCTCATGTAACAGATCTTCGCCTTGCGGCACTCTGCAGTCGTGCACTGTGGGCTCTTGACACTCATCTTACCTTGTAATTCATTATGTAATGTCACTAGATCGCCGTCTTTCTCCATTTCTTCGGTAACGCGGTGCCAGAAGGTTGCGTTCAGTGGAGCCTCCTCGTCCCATTCAGCGATAGGACCATATGTGTCCCGTGTAGAATATTCAAAACGATATACAGGCCCCGTCTCTGTGAGCGAAGCAAAGTCAGACACGTTGCTAAAGAATGTGTATGCTTCATAGATGTTAAAGTCTCCCGTATCCACCTCGTACAACCTGAATCCGCTGTTTAGGTTCGTCAAAGGCGTAATACTCGGTCCGATCCAGCCAGTTGCCAAAGCGGTTTCGGAATTCCGCACTGTGCCATTGTTCGCATAGTATACCATGAACTGATCCTCATGTGTGTGACCAAAGAAGATGTTTGCGATGACATGAGGGGAGTAGCGGTCTACGATTTGGTAAAAAAGATTCGTGGGATTAGGAAGAGGGTTCGACCCATCCCATCCTGATAGAACGTGGCCAACGAGCCAGACGCGTTCCCCACGGTCTTCTGCTTCCTGGAGCTCAGATATCATCCAGGCAAAGATACCGGAATTGTCTGGGTTGGTCGTGTTAATGAGATTCAAGTAGTTTGACTTGTACCAGAAATCTGTATTGAATGTGATGATGCGCAGTCCATAGTGAGTTTTGATATTGTATGCTCCGTAGTGAAGTCTTGCTTCCTGGACAGCCTTTTCGTCAATCCACCCCTCATGCCGCCACAATCCTGCAACATGGTCGTAGTTCCAACTTTGCTGCTGGCCCAAGGGTCCCGGAAGACTATGGGGGGATTCAATATTTTCAGGGCTAGTATCGTGATTGCCCAAAGCCGCGAATACGGGACCGGAAATGTAGGACTTGAGCATACCGTATACACTAGTTTCCGTATACTGTGTGTATGCCCTATCTACTTGCGTAGCGGGAGCATCATGGGAAGCTAAATCTCCCGTGTACAAGGTAAAAGCTAGAGGTTTCTTGCATTTGTCCGTACCAGTCAAAGGGCCTACAGCCTCCAAAGCAGCAAGACCAAGATCATACGGTGTATCGCACTTGTATGACCCATAGACAGAGGCTGGAAGGATAACTTGGTCTACCGAAGCAGAATTGAAGAGATTGCTTCGACAGCACATGCCCGATGAGCAGTTTGCCTCAGAATTCACGGAGTATTGTGGATCTAGATGCAAGTCCGATAAGTGCAGGACCTTGATCCGCTGACCACTAGGTCTAGCAACGCGAGTATCTGCAGGTTTAGGCTTTGGGAACAGGCCAGTCACGTCTAATGGGCTCGTTTGAGGAGCGCTGCAGAAGGTGTTACTCAGAGAGTCGCATATGTAGTCACCGTCTAGACCCTGGACATCTGCGTAGGCTAAGACTTGAGTCCAGATAGCCCCGAAAGTGGACGCAGTGTATTTCTCTTCACATGCATCGTCTGTCTGGAAGTTGAACGTTTTGCATAAAGAAATCATCGTCTCGGGCACTAATGTTGGTGCATACAAAGCAGCAGGCTTGGCCGCAGCCAGAGCTGCCTTGCAGGTGGTGCAGTTATTGTTGGTACTATTTGCGGTGATGATTCGAGTGACATTGGCCAGCACTGCTTGAAGCAAAGCATGCTTTTGACTATCTGATAGATTCACACGCGGTTCTGGGAAGAAGACCGGGTCGTTATTCTCACTAGGGATGGTGTCGGGGTTTGTCAAGTTATATGGGAATGTGATATTCAATACAGGATCATAAATGATTGGCTGCGGCTCTTGAGTTGGCTTTGCTGGAAGAAAGTAATAAGAGCTAAAATTCAAGGCTGTTAGTCCGCGGTCAGTCAAGACAATATCGCATGTGGAACCCACGAGAAGGCGCTGGTTGGGAAGCCAGCTGGGGCCACATAGGACAAAGCTCCAGGAAGTGGTGAGGCGGTAAAGGCATCAGCTAGAGTTGTGCTGACGCTGGCCAGAACGGCCTGCATTGCGAATGCGTGGGAAACGTAAACCATGAGCCCGACAGGCACAGAGTGTTCGCAATTCGGGATGCAATTGATGTGGTTGAAAAGACGGGGGGACACCCACGACCCCTAATAAATCAATAGCAACAGGCGAATAATTGAATAACTGCATGGCAGCGGAATGCATCGAAATTTTATATGAGACTGGTGGTGTGCTTCTATCCCTAGCAGCTGAATTGTATTGATGCTTCCCAATCGGGAAAAGGGGATGCACGTGGCGCTGATCTTTAGATCGACTGGACATGGTGAGAGGGGGATGTTGAATTCTGTGGAGCAGATTTCAGGGCTAGTACGTATACTTCAGGGTGGTAGTAAAGCGAGGTCAGACAATATGTACTCAGTTCTATGTAGTACACAATGGATAAAGTAATCAGTGTGGTTATGGAAGTGAATGGAGACATTGTATGTATTGGTTTGCATCCATGGCTGATCTGGGTGAACTTTAAAACCTTATCAAATAGTAAACGTTACCAAAACTGATGTGTAGCAGTACTCCATATGTGCCGTACATTTAAAGGTGAAATCTTGAGAAAATCAAAATCTTAAATGAAAAACACAAATAATCAGAAAGACAATTGAGATCAATTGTTGATAAGAGGAATTAATCTATAGTTATATAGGTTTCCTGACGAATTTTGAAGTTATACTATTCTTAATCTTTTACTATATATATCCCACTTAGAACGGTCACATGATTGAGACCAACAATGATAGGCACAAAACCAAAAGGGGATAAGGTTTCCAACTCCACTATCTACCTGATGTCCACGGATTCTACCACGACGACAAAACAACAACAGGAAAACCCAGGTTCAGGCCCGGTCGGCTGTCACGGTCGGCATAATCATGATCCAAGATCAACATTAGTCAGACAGAGACCTAGTCGGGCGTGGGATCCATTGTCTCGGGTACGGTCAAGCTCAAGATCGACGTGATTATCACCATGGGGCTAATGGCTCGATCATGATGTCATGAGATCCCGACGGCATCCGGGTTGTATGAGATACTGTTGAAATTTAAGGAATTGTGGTTAAAGGTATTTCCGTAGTAGTCATTGACGTATGTACACACATTGTTTGTGGGACATTCAGGGAGAAAGAGTTATATATGTTCAAGCCTACTGCGGTATGGTCGGAGAAAGAATGTGATGAGATGATTGTTATTATATATTTTCTTCGATAACATTGCTTTGGTCCTTTCCTCTCCCTGAAAATACCCTGGTACATAGGGTAAGCACTTTTGTGATCTGATAATGCCCGTTCTTTCCTCCTTGCAAGGCTCCTCGTTTGACGAGGATATTCGCGATCGTCACTTGATATATGACTATGCAGCCAAGGACGCGGAAGGGAATCCGGAGAAATGGCGCTATGAAATGTGGTTTTACAACGAGGACAGGACTAATTACGCCATACACGGTGGCCCCATGGCGGGTCGCGTGGCGTTCCAAACAGCCACATACCAATGCATCCGCCCGGGAGAGTTATGGCAATGTAACTGGCTAGAGGAGACGGGAACCATTTGTTCATTGGTTTTCGATATTCCTCAGAACCGTATCACGACCCTCATAGCATTTTCCAAGGGGCATTGGGAGCAAAATGTGCAGGCTCGTGGCGATAAGCGCAATGCAGAGGATGTAGCTCGGATGAGGAGTTTGGCCAAGATTGGTACCCAAGTCGACCGGGTACTTCTGAGTGAGCAAGCTGAGATCGTGGAAGACTTCCGGGGCCCAGGAAATTTGAAACCGATAGAGATGGATTGGCCGACCTTGTAACCCACGACATGGTAGCGTTGGATTAAGGGGTCTCTTCCGTTGGCGAAGTGGAACAAGTCGATTAAGGTTTCAATAACCACAGGCGGAGTAAGGCATGATTAACTCAGTCATATCCAGTATATAAACAAATAGGAATACCATTTCCCAGACAGATAGTTTGAACGTGATAATCAGAGAACGGACATCGGATCCTTATGTACAATGACACCGTGTAGTCATGTCGAAGTAGCAAATATCGGGGTAGATGACCCAATTAGGGGGGACCGTAAATTAAGTCCCAGCGAGTGTATTACGGACAGTGCTCAGAAACAGTGTTGAGCGTTGACCGCGTCCTTTGAGTACGGCGCTTGTTAGTAATTCAGTGCTAACAACGTTGACCTTCGACATAAGACTTGTATGGAGTGCCAAAAATGGACCAACAGCTATGCCGTGACATCGCACTGAACTGTACGCTTGAAGCGATGACAAACGTGGTTCTGTTAATTTAGCGCCTGTTGTGGACGGGTATGGATCACGAGTAGCTCTAGCCACCTCTTTCTGAAGTTGGCAGACATGTCATAGGACAGACACGTGATCGAGGGGTGATGTAATGCAGTAGTGCTATTAGCACAGCCATCAAAGTTGTCGAACTTGGGCTAGAGAGCATTTCGTTTCGTGGTTTTGTAGAGAAAACAGGTGAGCATCAGGGCCCCACGTCGAAGAGACTACGTGGCATCTTGGCTGGATGGTGAGCCCCCGGTTGAAGGAGCCTGGAGGCAAACGAGTTCAATTTGAACATCATCTTTGCTCTTCAGGGGTGGACTATCGTATGATGGGCTTCGGCTGATGATCGCGACGGCCACTTGATCCGCTTGCTGCTTAGCAGTCATGTTGTCGATGTACCATGTCTTCCAGGGGTCATCGCTGGACCCAGAAGTTTTTATCAGAGCGACCTTGTCGTTTACCGTCTCAGAAGCGAACGCTACCTAGAGTGTGAGTAACAAAGCAAAGCAGACTGGGAGTAGATAAAGCAAAGAAGCTCTCACGTACGTTGAACAGGGATCCTTTGAACATCAAAGAATGGTGGTGGGCAGTTAGAAAGAGTGGGTGGGTTGACAATCATTTCGTGTAAGACTGTATCCAGAGGGTAAGTGTAATACTCCCCCTTGACTGAGAGCTGAAATATGGCCTGCTTCAAGGTTTCCTTCAGGTTGATGGAACACTGTGGTCCCCAAACACCGTCACATCCATTGTTTCCGCCCGCAGGTGTGCCTGTCAAATTTCCCACTCGCAAGCCAACCTCCAAAGTGCGATTTGAATCGATGACAGAGTTATCAATATGGCGTGCTGCATATCCCATCCAGAAACTAGCTTTCGTCATGGGCTCATTACCTTTCCCTCGATTGTTGGCATCATATGCATAATAGAAAGAAAGGTCGTCGAGAAATAGAGGAGAGAACCCGAAGGAGACCGCCGTCTGGGCGTACGGGTCAACACACCCCCCATCCCAAAATGAGCAGACCTGGGCTAAGCCCGGCTGTAGAATTGTTGCCAACATCGTCAGAAGTACCAAACATGGCCGGAACATCGACCCTGGGGTGAAAGGGCCCGCCATCCGGAAACCGAGGATTATTGGCGTGGAGCCGTATATACGAGGACGACCGTATAGCCTCAGAAGCGCGACGATAATAGAGGAGCAGCGGCCAGGACGACTGGCATGCTCATAACCAAGGTTGTAGTTAAGAGGAGGTTCGGACGGTGGTCGAAGGGGTGGAAATAACACCAGTGTAGTATTGGCCGGGGGTGGTAAGCGATGGTTAGTTCCTAGAACATACTAGACGTGTTCACAGGACAAAAACAAGCAGAACTCGAGAGTGTAGAGGGGAGAAATATCCTTTGCGGTTTCGCTCGTCCCGACTTCGAGGTTGATGGTCGATTTGCAATTCGCTCGGTCAACGTTTGTTGTGTAAGCGATAGCAAATCTACTCCCGTGAAACGCTTTTTGTCGCCGAGTTCAACGGAAGGAATTCGGAAGAACACTAAACCAGGTGACCGTCGTACAGATCAATAATAACAGGGAGGGGGAGTTCCTCCCCTGTTGTCAAAATTGGGGGTAGAGTAGTAAGGTCCGGGTCGGGATCCTCCGCCAGTTGGGAAAAACAACTGATCCTCTTCGCACGGGAGAGAACCAGCTGATTCAAGAGAGAAGCTGGCACCCGAGAAGTGCAGAAAGGACTAATGTCAGATAGATGAAGGGGCCGCAATCAAAAAAGAAAAAGAAAATAAAATAAAATAAAATAATAATCAAACAAAGTGGTATGCTGAATCAAGTCAATGTCGATGTTTCTCTCTCTGACTCTCACTCTTCTTCAGTCTCTCTCTTCTCTCCTTCTGTGACCGGCAACTTATTATTGTCTTGCCTGTGAAACAGGGAGTGTGGAGCCCGGATTGGCTAGAGGACCTCATCTTTCGCTGGCTCCCTGGCGTTTTAGGAGGCATTCTTGGCCCTTCTTGGTCATTGACGCTAACAGACAGTCCCCGCATATTCCTGGCCGAATATGGCAGTTCCGGTGGTTGATCTGCCTAGGGTGCCAGGAGGCGTCCACTAAAAACGCCGCATCCTCACATATTTCGGTCTTCCAAGGGTTTTGAGGGTCCTGAGAGGCCAATGGGTTTGCCTACATAGTGTCTGCTGCCAGCCACCAGCTGTACCTTGAGATTCAAGCTAGTAAACTATCTTACCGGTATTGTCACGGTCGCAACAGTAATCCGTCTACAAATTTGACTCAGGGAGGAGTCAGCATTTCAATCCAGTTACTGAGCTCGTATTTTATTGGTTTTGTTTTTCTTTTTTACGCTCCTAGGTCTCACAATATGAACTGTTCACGGTAAACGGGGGAAACACAAAAAAAAATTTTGAAAGCATTGTGCACACATCTCACAACAAAAGAGCCAATGCATGGGGAAAATAAAAATAAAGTCTTAGTCAACTCGCTGGAAGAAACATTAACAATAGTCAGCCAATAATACCAACTGATGGGTCAATGTCTAATTAAATCTCTATGCCCTGATTAGCAACGGAGGGGCGACGGGAGTGATTAACTGAATTGGTTTAGGGGGAAGCCGACTATTTAGGTAGTGCAGTATTTCCACTTTACCCTCGATCACACTAACGGTGGTGCTACTGTACAATTCATACCAGTGTTCCAAGTTGATACTTCTCCTATCACTCGAGTATTGCCACCTATGGGGACTTAATGTCGTATTGACAGAGAAAACCTAGCTCTCTGCACTTTTCTCCCATCTTTTTCGACTGACGTGACAAACAACATGGGACGGATTGCGGATATATTATTATATTATTTTACTACACAGCCGCATCCTGAAACCCACATCATCTCGGACGAAGAGTACAAGATAGAAAATAATCCCTACAGTGCTCCGTACCGTAGGAGTAAGGAGAGGTGGAAAAGGAAAAAAAAAAAAAAAGAATAAACCATATTTACAAACAGGCAGTAGCTTCTTGCTAGAGTCCTCACCTGCCATCCCAAGTTTGGGGACTTTCATTGGATGGGGTACTCAAATTTTCAAGACTAACCCTTCGTTGAGAATTCCAAACGACCATGGTTCCCTATGGTTTCTATCTCTAGTTCTTCGGGGAACCAACGGGCTTTCCTTTAGCGCGAATTACCATCCCTGGATCAAAAGAGGCCCTAGCAACACCTGAACAATGGCGATAGTAATAATGATCATGTAATAATACTACATGATGATTGCCGAGATACTACCGTCCTACCCTAGGTAGCGCCAAGCGGTCGATTATTCCATCACCACTAATCCTTACGGATGTTCCTCGGAAATAGCTTCCCACAATCACTCACGGGAAGTAATCCGAGAAGCCCAGTGCCGTCAGGATAAAACTCACTTCAAGTTTCCTACGGAATACAAGGGTGGATAGCCTCAAGGCAAACAAACATTCCTGACATGTTCTACATATGATCCTGCATGGGGACTATCCTGGCCAAGAGAACTCCGTGCAGCGACTTGGCCTTTATCCTTTGTTGTGCAAAGGGATGTAAGCACTCTGCATGCGTGTATGTATGTACAGTACGCTATGGCCACCTTCCTGAGTTCTTTTCCTTTGCTGTACAGGGTGCCGAGCATGTGTATCCGTAGACGTTGGCGGTTGGACATGAGGTCATCTGCGGTTAGGCTTTCGACGTCTTCTGATAGATGCCGTCATCGTCAGGAGGCATCCGACAGCTAACCCTACGAAATTGCCTTCTTGGGCATTCGGGAATGTACGCCAAGTTCATACTTCAGCCGAAGTACAGAATCGCAAGTCAGCCAGTTTCTTGGAGCGAACAACCTTCACAACAGAATGGAGATTTATTTCTCTTAGGGTTTGGCGTCCTCGGATACGAGTGGATAAGACCCAGATTAATATCCGACGACCCCGACGGCCAGTAATGGATATGTTGGGCCTTTTTATTTTTAAAGTCCCTTTACCACAATCGAACCTTGCGTCATTGCCGGTCAGGTGATTTCCTAAGGCAGGTATCGATATGGATTTGCTCAATACGGTAATTACCTGCGGCCATGCGCATGCAAATAGGAATGTAGAATTTGAGACCTCATATTCTCGGGTTCCCATGTTTAATGAAGTTTCCTTGTATATCGGCTACTGATAAGACAGAAAGGCTTGGAAGCTTGGCCTCTCACTTTCGCTTGCGCGCGTGTGCTGTTCAAAAGGTACAGCCAATTAGACATACCTCATGTATGGCCTACAGCCGAGGGATCACGCCACCTCTCATATCTCTCCAGTTCTTGAGCGCGAGATTTGAGAACTGCGGCTGACTCAGAAATGGATCTAACTAGCTTGCGGACCCTTTCCATCTCTCGATTTCGGTTTCCCTCTGCGATCGCCATTACCCTGCGTACTGTTTCAATTTCTGCAGCCTGCCCTTCTGTTAGTTTGCCAGCCAGGGGATCGTTGTCCTGAATATGTTTCTGAATATTAGAGATTTTGGTGAGCGCCTTGATGAGGGGTAGCATGGATGCCATATTAAAGGTCAGCCACGATGCATGCTCGGCCGTGGCGCCGTGGTGGCCCCAGACCACATCCATGGCTGCTGCCCGCTGCGTAAATTTCCTGGCACTTTGGGCCCCTGTAGGCACAGGCGCCTTGTTCTCGTCCCAGTTGAACTCGGGTATTTCCAGTGTCTCATGATTATCGGTCTGGTCATTGTTACCATCTTCGTCATTGCGGCTGTCGTGCATCCCTTTCCAGCGCTCATACAACTCCAGCTCAGCTTCCGTCAACTGTGCCTTTGCTAGAATTTCCGGGTCCCTGGGGTTGATTTTGGGTGACAGCTTTAATCCTGTCCAGAGTGCAAGACTATTACCTTCCTCAACGATCTTGGCGAGATCTTGCATCTTCCTGGATGTGGTTTCAAGGTCGTCGGTATCTGTAGGCACGGGTAGAATCTTCAGGTTCTCCCCTAGATCTTTCAGCGCTAGAGGATCCATCGTCGCCTCGTACGGTCTCTTAGAGCTGGAGTATTTCTCATGGCTGTCGCTCTGGCGTTTGCGGGTACCACGAGCAGGTAGTTGGCTTTCCATTCCAGCTTGACGCTGTACTATGTATGTATTGAGACGGCGCCAGATTGTGATACGTGTGAACAGTAAATAATGCCTCGCTTGATATGTATCACGTGGTGGTGGTGCTCTCAAATAGTGTTCCTCTTGCTATATGCGGTTGGTGACGTAAATAGGTGTTGTCCAACTCTGAATTCACTGCGATTTCAGATTTGGCTCAAAATAGCCGTCTTTAGACGCTGTAGGGATGTATGTATAGTCTATCTGCGTGATCGACGTTCCATTCACACCGTTATGAGCAAAATTTGTTCATTTGAGTGGCTGTTTGTACTGATTTCTCTTATTTCGATTCTCAATTTCCCCACCCTTCTGGCTTAAACCTTCACTTGATGGGTGCAAGTTTAGAAAGTTAGGGAGAGGAACCTATTGAGTGCTAGCAAACCAAACATTCTGCAGCGATTAGTAAGTCAACAACATAAATTTCGTTTACCACCTCGGTTAGTTAACTATAGAGTAGACAACTGCTTGCCTTGAAGTCACATTTCCCTGTCATATTTAAAGGTTTCTAGAAGAAGCAAAAATAATAGTGAAGGTAAATAAAATTTCATACATATTGTATAGTACAGTAGGTGGTCCCAAAATGGGTGAAGTCACCGATCGCCCCCCGTCCCTTCCCTAATATACAACCGACATTTTGTGTTTCGTAGAACATCTTCGTGGAAACATGATCAGCAGAAACATGCTTGGGTGTGCGATAAATAATGCTGTCAAAAAAGTGAGAACGAGAGTCGAAATGCAAGGTCGAGATGGTAGGAGAGTGTCAATATAAAGAGTCCCAAACGCCAAAGCTCCACGCTTGAATGTTGTATATATATTCCCCAAATTCTTTCGCCGCCGCGCCTGAACTGTCAATGAAGACTAATTGTCGTCGTCTTCCGTATGTCCATGTCCTCTGACCCAAACACGCTTCCAGGGGCCTTCTGACCCAGAGGCTGTCTCTCGGTCCTGTCGCATTCCCTCGAGGACACCGACAATTCCGCCGTGGCGCAGACGTTCCAAGACAATGTTCATACCCTCCTTGCTCTTAAGAACCGCATCACGGGTTCGTCTCACGCCAATGAGTTCGATTGTTCGCTGGATACCCGCGGTTGACAGGGAAGAGAAAAATCCTCTCTTAGGCGCCTCCTCCTCAATCTCGCCATTGTAATCACCAATTGAATCTGTCTTCCTCCTCGCCAGAAGCTTTCCTTGTCCGAGCCGAGATCGGAACGTGACTGTTGTCTTGACGGAAGTCTGCTCGCCTCTCTTGTCGTCAAGGGCAAGCCCCTCGAGGCTATCAAGAGCCCCTTCAATTGGTAGACGCTGGTAACGTTGCTTCTCAACGACACTAAGGATACCAGTCCACTCCATATTGCGTGATTCACTTTCCATCCAGCCCTCTTTGGGATCAACAACGGTGGTCTCCAAGATATAGCTCTGGCCGGAATTGTCGGATCCACCGATGCCCTTCGGCAGTAATTTGAGTATACCAGACGGAACCTTCGATTTCTTTAAGTGGAGACGAATCGTGTGAAGACGCTGGGTCTTGGGATCGACATAACGCTCAATGACATCGGTCGTCAGGACATGGCGAGAATACGGGTTGGGATAGCGCAAGAAGTAGGCAAGGGACACGGCAGGGAAGGAGTAGTCGTAGGTGAATACGTTTTCGAAGAACTTCATATTGACGGATGCATATACCAGGTGTGAATGATGAGTTAACGATAGAGGAGCTGTGGCGATGAGATGATGCTCTTTGGGTTGGGTGCTCGTCTGCTCGATCGCCTTTCTAAGTGGTCGGACAATTCTTCTCGGACCCGGCGGTAGAAACCCCGGCTGGGCTTAGTGTCGACCTACAGCCATGCTCTGATTGGGTGTGGCTGCGGCCGCTTCCGGTCTGGCGTGTGACGCTTTTCCCTGAACGGGAAGTGCCGTTATTTGCCTCCCAAATCCTGGCAACCCTGATCTATGTAAACATGGACTGCTTTTTATATGGTCAAGAAAAACTGAGCTTCTAGATTTTGCATAGTGCTCTTATAGGCCCGTTGTGAGGATAGTTAATCTATGTGACTATTACTTATATCACGCATATATTAGATATCTGACTATCCTAAACGTCCCCCATTCAAAATCTGGAGACGATGGAAGCATCCACATCCGCCTCTTGCGTCTCTGCGCACTTAGGAGATCTTTGCATAAAGCACCTGCATCATCGTGTATTCTCAAAATGCCGGCTCTGGTATAGGTATCAGGTTTGAGAACTCGTGTGATCCGAAGACCAAGACCAATTTTCTCTCCTAGAAAAATGCAGTGCCACCTTTCTCCGTTTCTCAATTTTCCAATTAGTTCGGGAATATCGGATGGCATGTCTGAACCACAAATTCAGCAGGGGTACGGAAAACAAATAAATGATTTGTATAGATTGGAAAGGCCTCCGGGGGTACGACAATTGCGTGGAGCCGTAGTATGGGCGGGAACATCGATCCCAGCTCTTTTCTAGATGCTGGATAAGTAAGATCATCAAACTCGATTTTGTTACCCATCTCAAACTCCAAAGCGATGGAACGAATTATGCTTGAGAGATTAAGGATATTGGGGTCATATTCTGCTTTCCCGGTCCACCCGGCCCATGTCCAAGAAGGGAAGTCTGCTCTGCGTCCGGAGCCAATCGTGCGGCAAGGTGGAAAGGATGGTTATGTTCGATTTGGGGCAGGTCATTATGATACATGTTCCAGTAACCTCCGTACGTTGGTTACTGGCGCTCTTGGATGCCTAAGGAAAAGGCTGTATGTCCTTTGTTATCACGAATACCAATCGTGAGACCCACACCCCCCAGCTGCATAAATGCACTGAGTCTTGCTGAGCAGCGATATGTAACGGGGCCCTGCCTTTGTGGTCGTGGAAGTCAAGTACCTATCGCAGGACTTGTGTAAAAACCTCCTGATACCGTCCTTTAACAGCGACATGTAATGCTGTTTGGCCCTGTTCATCTCGGGCGAGCCTCCTGCCACCATCCTGCAGAAGCTCACTCAGGACAGCGCTGTGTCCACCCGTGGCTGCGTAAAAGATAGACGCACTGCGCTCCCGACTGCAGGTGCCCATGTCACGCTCGAGGAACCATTTAACGGCGTGTGTATGTCCGTTCTTGGCAAAAAGTACCAATAGAGAAGCCGTACTCTTGTGTACCAACCGGTATCCAATTGAACCTGACTCACTAAGAGGATTTTTTTCAACACCTTATTATGCAAGGGATGCTTACAGCGGGTGGGGTTCCCCCCGAAATGTGGCGCAGCTTCCTCCCCATCCTGGATATATATGAAGATGTTACATCGTAGGCCATTAAGTGATACTGGAGTTGAGCTCCTGCCCTAACTACTTTGACTTTATTTCTAGGTTAGTATCAATTCGGTTTAGCCATTTTGGCGCCAGCGTTCGGAAATCGATCAACGAGTATGAGGGGTGACACAACGTGACTTGGCCAGAAGCCAACTTCATCAAGAAACGCTAATAAGAAATAAATCCAGACATTCAATACAGTATAGCCTGTCCAAGTGAACCAACCATTCCTCCAAGCCACCACGCCCAATGCCCGAGCCATACCTCACTATAATTGCTCTAACCAATTACGCATATCACTTACGAAACGACAGGCAACGCCGACTTTCTAACTCTCTAAGAACATCCTATGTCAGCGGACAATCAAATTGGGCATCATAAATAGAAATCAATGTTTAATCATCTGGATCATACTTTTAGGTAGAAATCCAATACTACTTTGTTACTTGTATCTTTATCATTGTGAGCCATGCGTAGTGGATAACAGTTGCCAGGTATCGGATGAACGGGTTGCTCAAGTTGATGGATGCCAAAATATTTCGGTCAGTATGTGAGTAGAATAGTTGGACAAACAAAACAAATCCTAAAGCAACAATTCACGAGCTTTCCTTAGTCAGTCATTTGAGCAACCATGTTCAACAGCAGATCGTCTGCAGTCCGCTCCCGATCCTCAAAATTCCGAGGGCCATCTTTTCTTCGAGCTTACTACTGGACCAGCGGCCCACCTTTATTCACAGGTAAACATATACAGTATGCTCTTAAAGGACTGGTATGAATTGATGGCTACCAAAGCGGCCGAATTAATTTACGCTGTTACCTAATCTGAGTTCCCTTGGTGAGGTAACGGAACCCTTCAAGGGCATTTCCTTTATTTACAACCCTTTGATGAGCATTTATTTTATTACTGAAGGTTCTGTAGTATGCCATTTACGTTATATATTCAGTTCAGGAAAACTAAGGAACAGTTGACGATTCTCCTTGGGCATGTTACACATACCCAACAATCAACCCGCAAATGTGCTTTGCTCTACATTTAAAACTAATTTCATGCAGTCGCTTGCTACTGTTACAGTTCCTGTCGCAACATTCTATGGCATGTATATACTTCGTCAGGATATAAAATTTTCTGTAAATAAATAGTGTATATATGACTTTATAGGTATGGTAGTAGCCAGTGTGCCGCTGAAGGGAGGAGCCCAGAGTACGAACACACATACAGATTGTTTGTACTTTGGAACTTTTTTCCATGCCATAGAGGCCAGGATGCGTTATTTTCAACACATATCTAGCCAGCAACAATGGGAGGACGTCGAAACATGTTTGGAGTATTGTCTGCTTATGCGCATATTACGCTAACTTAGCACCATTTCGATTCCTTGGTAGGCTTCAGGTCGGTGGCCAGGCTGATCTGGCATGACCCTCCACCACGTGTGGCACTGCCGACTAAGACTAAGCGACGCTCTCACCAACGCTATACTTGTTCTCTTCCTCGAAAAGAACGTAGGCTCCTAGACACTGCTTGCAGGGAAAGTCACTGCCGTCAGCAGCGAGGGGAGAGTTATTGAGGTTGACTTTTCCGTACGGAATGGGGATCGACATCAAAATGTGAACATTCACTCCTGCAGCTACCAAGCTGGCTCTTGCCATAACGCAGATATTCAATTGCATCTGGAGATAGGTCTCTTTAACTTATTGTGAACGGCAATTTGTGTCATCCTCCTTATCTGTATCCCGTCCCACAGCAGAAAGGCCAATTAAGGTCTCTCTCTGGCTTCAGGAATTCCCGGGGAAACGATCCAGGATCTGCGAAGTACGCATGGGTAGCCCTTGTAATATGGGCTTGGGTTGATCCTGATTAAAAAATGTGGCGATGGATCTAGCTCAAATCGTAGTAAGACAATGATCGCCCTCAACGGTCTCCCCAAGTTGGCTAAAAGATGGCGGATTTGACAGCCGGCGACGATTATGTGTAGTTGTCTAGAGAAAAGGAGATGTCTTAAGTAGTTCATCTTTGCTGCTTCGTAACGCTTTCCCATGAACCGTGATATTAGCATATCTATGCGCCATAAACGTTGGGAGGGGTGCTTGACCAAATCTTTAGCTGATGCCATTTATTCGCCCTTCGGTTTGTTTGAGTTTCACGATCGGTGGTCCTCCTTCACCAGTATAAAAACTGTGGCCTAAACTTACCCTATGCCAGATAAAGAATCCTTCTGAGCCAAATTGGAACCCCCTGGCATTCATGTACATATTGTGTATGCAGAAAATGGGTTACTAGATAGATAAAGCTCCCTTTAACAATGGCACAGTTAGCCAGCGGCCAAAAAAGGGCAACACCTGACGCCGTTTTCCGAGCCCTGCTAACCGCCAGGCATGGCAAATACTAAAGCCACAACTGACCAGATTCATCTCCACGCCTGTCTCTATTGGTTAGTAGTTTTATTGGTTAACTACCTATAGTGGTAGCTAGCGAACTGTTTTTCCGCGGAAACTTTGCGACTAGCTCAAGGGCCGCTTTTTGCCCAGTGATTGAGTATGGGTATTGAGGTTGTGCGGTAGACAGGGAGGACTGCTCTGGCACCAGTAAGTATTATCTTGGTTATCTGATCCAGGTGTCCCTGGACTCGGTTTGAGATTGAACCCGTACGGGGTCCTGGACGTGCGCGGCCTGGCCACCAGGTTTCAACACCAAAAGTAGGCTTTGCAGACGGCGCATGCTATGACGGCTTGCCGCATGAGACAAGGGTTGACCCCTTGTACTGTATTGCCTAAGCTGCGAAGGGCATTTGCAACTGTCAGAGCTCTTGAAGTCAAGTTCTTGACATGATATTTAAAGCTGAGCTTCTTATCAAAGAGGACCCCCAGCCATTGTAGATATGGATAGGTTGTATTTTCAGAGACTGTGACTTGTCCTGCTAAGACTAAGGGTGTACAGCTGAGATCTTGATCTGCTTCATATCATATAAAGTGTATTAACTCATATTTATCTAGCGCGAAGGTAATCCCCTCTGCAGAGCCCCAGTTTAGGGCTTCTTGTAGGGATTCTGATAAGCTCCGATAGTTAGTCTCTAGAGATGAGGAGATAGCCAGGATTGCTACATCGTCTGCGTATCCAAACCTGGCTTCTGGGCGACCCAATCGGAAGAGGGGGGGCAGGTAGAGCATGAATAGAATTGGTGATGCTAATAAGTCTTGTGGTAGACCACAGAGTATCTTCTATTATAGGCCCAAGTTCCCCATCAAGTCAGATTTGTACCGAGCGCCCTGTAATAAAGGAGGCAATCCAGCGAGTAAGATTGTCTGGCCAATCCTGCAAGCGTAGTATGTGAATAAGTCTTCTGGGAAGAACTTCATCAAAGACTCTTTTCACATCAAGAGTGAGTAGTGAGGCTGTTAATCTTTGATTTAGTGCTTGCTCCACGTCGTGCAGCAGGCAGGTGGTAAGATCAATAGTAAAGTGGAGAAACAAAGCTCCAAACTATTGACTAGCTAGAACTTTGTAATGAGTAGTAATCTACATCATATTTTGTGCTATTAGGCGTTCAAGGCCTTTGCCTGGAACTGAGAGAAGAGCAATTGGCCTGTATAATCTGGGGCTGGCCCAGTCTGCCTTGTTTGGCTTTTGGATGATAGCCAGAACCGCGTGGCGGAAACAGTGAGGATGGTAGCCAGTTGACAAGCAGCCTTGATAAAGTGCCAGCACTCTGTCTTTAATCAGGGGCCATGCCTTCTTAAATATATTGATAAATAGTTTGTCACTTCCTAGAGTTATATTGCCTGCATCTAGAACTGCCCTCTCTACCTGGGTTATTGATATATCAGGAAACGGTAGGGAGCTTGATGAAACAGCTGGTATATTGATTGGTATGTCACCTGCCTCCGCGGAGTTCTGGAGGAGATTGCGAGCTAGAATGTCATATTTTTCTTGTATATCAACTACTAGGGGACTATTTGGCCGCTGGAGATTCTTTATTAGTGGACTATAGTAGGATCCTGTTGTTCTGTGTTATTTTGCCATGTCAAAGACCTCTTTACTTGTGGTTGTTGCACTGATTTTATCTCTCTAGTACTGCCGTTGAGCCCGTTTTATCACCCCTCGGAAGTCTTTTTGTAAAGCATGCCCTGACTGATAGCCCTGAAGGGCTTTCCTGCGTTCTGTATTCCACCATGGTTGGCCTCTTCCATGAGGTAGGGATCTGGTTGCAGAGGCTGTGTATGCACTATGGATAGCAAAGATAGTGTCATTTACAAGGTAGTCTAGTTCTTTTTTTGTTTTTGCTATAGTCCTGATGTTATCTAAGTTCATGGCTAGGAGGGCATGAAAGCAGTTAAAATCTAAAATACTAAACTTTAGTCTTAGCAGTGCCTCTAGATGTCTCTGGCCCCAGGGTAAGATAGTGAGAAGGGGGTGATGATCTGATGTAACATCTAGATCAGTTGCAACTCTAGTATTTGCTCTAGAGAGAGCCAGGAAACTTGAGGTAAAGATTAGATCAAGAACATTGCCTCTGTTATGAGTAGGAGTATCTGTCTCAGAGATAAACACTAGTCCAAGCTTGTTAAGCCACTCTGTGAACAGCCTAGAGTATGCTAAGTGATCCCGCTGAAACGAGGGCTGCCACCTGCTGTGTAACAGGTTGAAATCACTAGTAAGAAGAGTGGATTGGAAGAAGTAGGATTCTGGCAAGCTAATTAGTACTTTTATAGTCTTGTTAGGCCAGATTATGTTTTTGTTAGACGGGGCGTTATAGAGATTAAGTAATAGGGCTGATTGTCCTGAGCGTGCAGAGATTTGGAGTAAAAGAAGATCAGATAGAACCTCTTGATCTATTAGATTTGATTAGAGTTAAAAAGCCTGGATGCTTTTCTTCTTCCGGACGTAAGTGAGAACTCGTGGTCGCCCACTTGTTAGCCAGTTATCTGTTGGGCTGAAGCATTCGTACGAGGAGTGTTTTTTCGTGATTTTTCGGGCAAGATTTTTGAATATATATGGTTCTTGTATTAGAATAATGTTGATATTGTTGAAGTATGTCTGGAAGAGGGCAATTTCATGAGCTGAGGCCGCATGGCCTACATTCAGCTGGAGTATTGAGAGTGACTTCTTTGTCGTGTATCTTTGAAATCTCATAATTCCTCACTCATTAAGACGTCAAATCGGTTGTGTAATTATGGTGTAGCAAAGCGTACTGTCTTGGATGTAACTGGAGGAGAGTCTACTGGTCCTTGCGGGGGGGGGGGGAGTGGTCGGGCGGAGAGGTGGGTGTGTTGTTTAGTTAATAGTAGACATATCCTGATCCTGAGAGATCTCGGGGGCTGGGGCAGCTGTAGTATTTGCAACGTCTGCAGGGGCTTGAGTGCAGCACTTGCTCTCTAAGCATGTCTTAGCTAGATTCAGAGAGCAGGTCCTGTGGATCTCAGCTTGCTAAGCTTTAGTGCATCGAAGCCCTGACTTATTGGGGCGGAGAAGACATTGTTCATAGTCTGCTGAATGGGGGCCGTGGCAGTGTAGGCACCTCGGGGGGCAAACATGAGGGGATGGGGCAGTGCAGTGGTTAGTATGGCCCTCCTCAGTATGCTGCGTGGAGCCGCAGAGGCGGCAGCGGGGGTTGCGTGCGCAGGATCTAGAGTTGTGCCACTTCCAGCAGTGGTTATATTGCAGTCTTTACCCTTCGAGATAAAGCTTGGGCATTAGTGATCATGCCGAATAGAGATAGTTGGACAGGAAGTTTGGCCTTGCTTTCTTTAGAAAAGTTGATGAACCAACTTGATGAAATAGTATTTGGATTAGTGGCGCTGGCGGGAGTCTCAGTTACAGTAATAGGGGTTAAGCCAGTGGCTTCAGCAACCTCTGCAGACAATATTTCAGAATTAATAGAGATCATGGAGTACGGGCTTGCTGTAAGCTGTCCGACTTTTCTTGATATATTAATAACTTGATATGAAATCTAATAAGAGCTACGCTCAATTTAAGAGGTATTAAAAAAGATTGAGATTTTCTCTTTCTGCGCTTCAAGAGCCGTGAGGGCATCTGAAGAAGTAGGTAAAAGAGCAAACCTAGTCTTAATAGACTAGACACCCTTAAGAGCTTTGCTATCCGCCCCCAGATGAGAGCGGAGGCTAGTATAGATAGTAAAGGCATCCATGTTTTTTGCATCGTGTTTAGACGGAAGGCGTACAAAGAGACGGGAGTCAGACAGTTGCTTTAGGGCAGGAGTCAAGGTTCTTGGCTTGTTGCTAGTTTTTAAAACAGCTGCAGCAGTGGCAGAAGTTCTAGCAGGCGTTTGAGTGGCTGTTGCGTATGTTGACTGAGCGAGACCGGAGGGGGGGCGAGAGGGAGGGGGTGTGGG